>QNGE01004591.1:0-58767 GCA_008508345.1 Paragonimus westermani
AGTCAAGCCGTATTAGAACGTTTGGCAAGGGAAAGGCGCGTTTTATCAGAACTAAGCACAGGCGGTTGACGACTAATTGCGCAACTCGTTGTATAGGTTCTACACCCATTTTCTACTGTACAGAATTGTAGGTAGTGATTAGATGCCTAATTCAATGAGCCACTTGAATGGACGGCGCAATTCTGTGGTAATCCGTTCTGAGTTCGTGGCATGTCATTACATGACGATAAGCTTGTTTCCACTCTGCAAAGTGGATTTGAGACACAATTACGCAAACACTGATGTGAGATAGGAAAAACATATGACTACGATTTGTGTACATGTGGCTCAGTTCACTCGGAAAAATTCCTACACGATGTGGAAACAGGTGCGTCTCTGGGAAAACTCGTATATGCGCGGTGGAGTGAGAATTGGCGAATGGTGGCTAAAATGGATGGAGTCAGTTAGAAAATTGCTCACGGCTGGTTGGAACCCTTTTGGATAAGTTGCAGGCAACAGCAACCACATGATAAGAGACTGTGCACCTTGACCAAAGTGGAAACCGACGAATTATTACTGGAATGAGTTATGAACAATCCGACGTTAGCTTAAGAGAATCTTCCGAAAAGATTCACCACGCACTACTCTAGGAAGATATAACAGTTGATCAGAATACCATTGCAAAAAAACAAGAGGGTGATCGGCTTGTTTATCAAGTCATGTGGTGCTGTAGGCAACAGAGCAAAACAGTCTGGACTGATAAATCAAATTTCAACTTATTCCATACTCGTGTCATGGGACTTCAATTAAGTTGATAGCATCTGAAACGGAATAGTCTGTCACAATGACCGAAGCAAAAGGAGGCCTGCACTTAACTATCACCCAAAGTGGCTTGCGTTGCACCACTTGTGGCTCTATCCACTCGCCGCATNGCCGCATACCTACTGTAAACACGAAGGAATAAAACCAGTAGGTGTATGAGTGACACCTTTGCGTCCAACCGACCAATGATGGTTAGCCGATTCCTAGGGATTCAGTCAGGAGATACAAAGACGTACGTAACCACCAACAGCTATCGCCAGCATAGGCCTCATGTGGTCGGTGCCATGGCAGAAACCAGGATAGTGCGTTTTGCTGTCTGAAGAAAGAAGTATAACTGGGAACGTTTCAAGCAGTGGGCTGCGACAACATACCTTATCATAAGGTTTTGAATTGGGTGTCTTAACAGACTACATACTGAGATGGTCAGTTGCTTAGAGTGGCACCGGCACACCGGGGTTGAACCATGAGAAAGTTTATGGTTTGTGATCAGGGCTAAAAATAAGCAACAGTTGCAGACCAATTTTGTTTCGTAACAAACGATTTAGATGAGACCCAATTGTGGAAAATCAGGGCTTCGGCTGGATTCGAACCATGTGGATATCTCAGTCCAACTGTGTAATTTTGAAGCTCCTGACATGACTTCGTAGCTTAACTGGTAGAGCGACTGCCCCCTTCGGGCATGCTGTTTTTGTCGCTAGTTCGAATCCAGCCGATGCTCCGATTTTTTACAATTGGGTCTCATCTGAATCACTAAATCTGCCAAGCTACTGTTTGTCACAAGAGGTTGATCTGGTCTCGTGTCCTAAGCCAATAGGAATGAGAGATGCGTTCGTTGGAGAGTGTTGGCACGACTTAGCGAAGGTTATTACACTTCATCGTTATCACTTTGTCTCTCATGGTCTGGAATTGTGCATGAATGTCACTAACGATTACGGTAAGTGAAACTGGGTGGCATATGATTTTGTTCTAAGGTTAGCCTTTTCGGAGCAAGCATATATTCGAATGGGTAAACTTACATTTTATGTGACTGTTTTCCCGTGTACCCTGTCCTTCTGTGATGGAATTAGACGGTGCGTAACGTGATCAATGAAGATGTAAAGAGTTATTCTGTTTTAAGGTTGTGGTGCACTATGATTAGACGACACCCACGGAATCATTCCTGTTGAGATTGGACAGTACTGAGGAAATTGATGATCCCAACACTAATTATTGCTACGTGTGCTGCCGACCCAAATGTAAAACTGATACATCACACGGTAGAAAATGCCTTGCTGTGTGTAACGGTTAGCTCCACAGCAAGTTAAAGTATGATGAATTTTTCAAGGTCCATACAGTTTCCGATTCAGACCATAACGTTTCGCCTCTCCTGAATTAACGTTCACAGAGAGTTAATACTGGTTGACTCTTTTCTAGCATACACTGAACGGTTGATAAATTTACTATGTTAATTTGCATATTGCTCATAGTACGTTTAGTGTCATTAGTATTTCCAAAAAATTTTAGTTGTTGTGGGTGGTGTAGATTTTGATTACTCACCTGCCTGTCTACACTTGTGAGAGTGTATGTTAGAAACAGCATTCAGATTAAGGGAAAACCCGACGGTTCATATCGAACGGTACGGAGTTCCAAAGGTGATCCTATAGGGGAATAAAGGTGGCCTAGGACAAAAAGTCAGTTTCAAGTGAGTTGAAATAATCAGCCATCTGCCAATCCCGTTATGTTTCTGTGTAAGGCAATGTTTTCCTTCTCTTCTTGAGTCACATCGCTAAAATGTTCGGTCACCGTGACATTCTGACCAATCATTTTTTATGACAGAAGTCTGCGCAGTATCACTTCTGGTGGTCTGATAAGTTTCTCATGTCGTGTGTGTGGGTATGGTCTAGTCAGCATCCATGTTCAAATAAACATCACACATCAAGTCGACGGAAAAATGACCGAACTTGAAGTTTTTTTAAACAACCCGGAACACTGACTGGTTATTTTAGTTCTACTTCTGCGTTCTTTCATGGCCGTTGGTTTCTTCATATTTAGGTCATAAGAAACATCTAAAGGAAAAATATGAATGGTCTCACAATTACTTCACGCACTGTATGATTCGTGGTTCAGGCGACTGCCTGATAGGTTGTAATCTACCTTATTCGTAATCACAATAACTATTTTGACCGATTTGGCCATTAAAAATCTTTGTTGTTCGGTGTTTTCAGAGCTTTGAGTTAATCAGATGCATGATGAGGGCACTTTAGTGACTGGGACTCGAATGAATCGACAAGCTTGACAGGCTGTCGTTATTTAACAGTATAACCTCCTCAAAGTTAGCGTTCTAGGACGACCCCAAAAATCAATATCCGTGCGACTTATTGACTGGCTGACACCGTTCAGCTAGGAGCATATGGTAACCATGCCCTGGGTCTGGTCGACGTGATACCATAACAGGTGTGTTTGTGCCGTAACCACGAGACAACGATAATTAATGCCAGAAAAGAGCTAAAGAAGTAGTCAGTGTAATCGTCATGGCTGTACGCAAGCGGTTTCACGACCCCTTCCTTTGAGCACTAGCTGCGCGGTCATTTTAAGGTCTGACCATCCACGTGCCTAACGTGAACAAAATAAACTTTTATGGCTGTTGTTGTCACGTCGAAATGTAACGATATTGGACATCGTGACGTCTTTTCAGTAGAGCAGCAATCTGGCTTGTTTGTTATCGTACAGGGAAAAACCGGTTACTTCCTGTACTAAAATAATTTATGCGATTTCTTTGAAGTAGGTGTGGAACACGAAGTCAACACCTTACAGACATAAGGTATGCGAAACAAAAAGCTACGTTTCTCAGAGGTTCAAAAGCATCCGTAAATGACTGGTTAGTGTTTAGCCCAGAATTTTTTCCCGCGGTTTTTCTTTTTTTCAGTTCTGTGCTGATGAGAATGACAGAATGAACACAGTTTATTATATAGTTTTAAAATGTACTGAAATTCACAATGAAAAGCACGACGGGATAGGAAAACAAATTTAAGAAACTCACCATATGTGTAGAGTTGGGCGACTTTCGCGCAAGTGTTTATTCCATGGGCATTCATAGGTTAATTGAGAAAAGTATAAGACGCAATGAGATGATATAGTGAATATTACAAAGTTAAAAATGTTTTCACCTTTCGGTTGTGTGAACAGAACTGTTAGAATACCTGTTTTTAATACAACCGCCTTTTATTCAGTGGCCAGGGTAAAGTTTGGTCTAACATCAAACAGTTAGTGGAGGCGTTTATCAGCTGTTGTGTTAAGAAAGGTCACCATATCTCAAGAAGGTTTACAAGCAGCTGTTTCTGAACATAATGTTGGCTTGACTCGGTTAACTATAAATGCGTCAGTAACTCTCAAGAAACGTGGAGTTTTCATAACCAGTCCACTGCGCCCATTTTAGCTGTTTTTTAGAATGAGGGCTGGTTCGCTGATTTCGTTTGCAACAAGTATGGCGCGACGAAACCTATGGAAGTTTTGCTGATTACGGCCTGGACAATAGTCCGCAAGCAAGAGGTGTGAACGGTGTTTCTGAACCCGATGAAGTACCGAATTTTGATCGCATCAGATGTGACCAGAATCTGACAGCCCAGGACATTCAACGGTGACTCAATGAGTTAAACGAAGAACAGTGTTTGCTCTGAAGATATTAGTCGAACCAACGAGATGTGCTACACTTACACTGTTAAGTATTCTGTAAACTCTGAGTGGCGGTTATTGATATCTTCATATATACATCCAGCTGTGCACTCCATGTACTTGGTTACAAGAGTGTGCGACAATAACAGAAGGGGGTTGCAGAATTGGACGGTTTATTCTTTGACCGTGGACGAAGTGCTGGATCGGAGTTTCAGCAAATAATCAGTTTGGCAGAATGGAACATTTTGCTGATAACCTGGACGAGTCTTCAAGACACTGTCTAAGCATACATGCCGCCCGTGAATTGTGGCGAAATGTACACTACTTTCTTTGATGTCAGTGACACATTGCGGTTTCTCGCTAATCACTAGTTTGTCTTATCTACTGATCGCTTCAGGTAAGCTATTAAAACGAATAACATGTTCAGCGACAATAGTTCGTCAAACTCAGAATCCTGCATCCACATTCCACGGGCTGTTTCAACCAGACAACGCGGTTTCCTTTTTTGAACCATTGGGATAATGTTGCTTAAATGAGCCACTCTTCCCGTCTCCCCTGTAAAGGGAGTGGATTGGACGAAGGCATCAATACGAGGTAAACCGGTGATTCGCAGAAGGCTACAGTCAATCAGTGTCGACAACGCGAACAGACTGGTATGTTAGAGCGGGGACCAATCAGGGCGGCACGCTGCTACAGCGTCGGATTTTGTTATAACGAGCACTGGAGTAAAACAAGTTGTTTAAGTGCATCACGCGTTGAAACAAACCAGCTACAGGCGGAGTCGAGCCGACCAATGGGAAAGCTAAAGCATCAGCACCAACTGTAATCTTTCATTTTACTGATGCGTCTTGTCCACAAAATAACCAATAAAAACAATAAACTGAGGTTTGCTTTGTGCCACGAAGACCGACTTTTTCTTTCCTTCCGGAATGTAGTGGCTTCCGACATCCCCTAGTAACATTAAATCAACCAGGGTGAAGTATGAACACTCAGGAGGCTTAAACACTTCATAAGCGCGATGTTTTATTGTAAACTTTGCACTACTGTAGGTCGACCTGTCAATGATAAGCATTTTCTTTAAAGTGTCAGGTTAGTCGATCACACATAGGAGGTCGTTCACGTGCGGTTTACACAAACTACACTCTCGAAAGTCCGTACTCAACAGGTCGTTTTCAAACTTTGCTCTAAACAGATCCTAAAATGAGTGCCCTACTTGGAATCCTGTTATCATACCATACTTTCATCACTGTAAACTTCACTGTGGACTTATACTACACGTTATGGGTACAAAAGTACAACTGCTATCTAAATCTGTGAGAGCTATCCAGGTCGAATCAGTGGTGGGGTTACCAAGATACTGAACAGTGCAACCGTTACACATCTCGTTGGTTCATCTCATACCTTCAGAGCAACCACTGATCTTTGTTTGATTCAGCGAGTCACAGTTGAATGTCCTGAGGTGTCAGATTCTGGTCGCAGCTGAGACGATGGGAATACGGTTGTATGGTCTGTCCTGTCGCTTTGGGGAACATTCTGACCATACCTCCTGCCTCTCATGACCTAATATCCAGTGCGAAACCGATCAAGCCTTTGCAGTTCCAGTTTTGCATAGGTATGGCATAACGGTAGCAAGCCGTTATTTTCGGTTGACCTCGTTTCAGCTTACTGCTCACTATTGTACGGTTCGCCCCGATGCTAATATTTCCTGTTCAAATTTTGTGGTGAATGTGCTGGGGAGTAACTAAGAACAGGTTGTTTGAAAGACGATATTTTCGTAGATAAACATATATTCGGTAGCTGCATTTCGTTAATATGTTAATTGTCTTGTAAATTTGACAAGTCTAACATGATGACGGCGAGTAATTAAAAACCAAACTGCCCATCGTCCTGTTTTTCAAGAATTTATAACATTACAAATTTAACTTCAATCTGTCGAAATTATCCGCTATCAAAAGAAAGCTGGTGTGTCATAAACAATAAAACGATTACTTATGAAAGTAGAAATATTTGTGGTTGTTACCGTTTTGTACAAACAGTACGATTAAGTTCTTTATAAAAAAACTCTAAAACGAGCAGACTAATATTACTTAAGCTTGCAGTTGCAAAAACTGTTATACCGTCTAGATGTGTGACTGACGATATTGTTTGCGAAAGCAGAAACGATGTTTGATTTCTTTGTCACTGTCGTTCTTACGAATGCACCGGTTCTGCACATATGGCAACCAAGTCAAATCAAGATGCTGGCTGACCTGCATTGTCATCATCCTCTAACCTCTTCGCATTAACATATCACAATGTGTTCGCTGAGAGAGAGAGACGGCTTGTCATAAATTCTGTCACTTAGATGATACTCATGAGCATTATGCCCGCAGTCGGTTTATTGTTGTATTCGCCGTTACAAATCAATATTCACGTCAGTGTCCACTGACGTTTTTGAAAGCCACAAGCATCATTTGACCGGAACCTATCAGTAATAAAGGTATTCGTTGCTGCTCGGTTAAATTTATCTGAAAGACCGTACAAAATGCAGTTGAACTCACATGAACTTTGAGTCCGCAAAAGCACTTATAAATACAACATCATGATTATTTATTCAGCTGCTTACCGTCGTTTGGTGGTTGTTATGACACAAATTACTGTGGAACTCTTAAAATGACAATTCGAATCTGCAGATGATCGACTTCTTATTTACAGAGGAGACTTTCATCATTCAAATCCCCCTAGGAAAAAGTTTATTGTTTCGAATCACGGTTTCGTTGTATTGCTGTGCTGTTTGTTGTGGGAAATTGGCTGATTAGTTAGCACTAGGGTACATTACTAGTGCTTAAGTTACTATAAACTTGGCAAAGTGGTACTGAAATAGAACAAATCACCTCTGATCATTGAGTTCTTCCCAAGTTAAGATCGATATTGGGACAGGAACGGGAAACGCACGCACACTTAAACAGTAGCTAAAAATGAATGAGATACTGTAACTTTGAGACACGTGTGTCCGACCAGACCGTAGGCTGTACAAGGTCAAAGAAAAACTGGCGTACGTGAGCTAAGAGTCAGCCTTACAATAAGAAATACATGGGGATGAATGTGGTTCTGCAGGCTAACTGGTATGCCGCAAGTAGGGAATCGAATAATTGCGAGTCCATCACAGACATGTAGGTATCCCTTAACTGCGTACGCACACGCGCGCGCGTGAAGCGAGCAAAGTTTGAGCGACACAGAAAAATGTCTAACATTTTGCTGATAGCTAGTAAGTAGTCAGAGATGCGCTGGATAAAACTAGAAAGCCTCCATAGGGTACTTCGCCTTATCCTTCCAGTCAGAATTTGAGAGTAGCTCCCGTCGAAAAGGAGCACTGGACAACAATAACTCGCCTCTTGTTAGAGGCAGTCATCGTTGCAGGCTCTCACTAAAACCAGAGTTGGTTGAGAAGTCTGTCGAATGTAAGTGATGCGAATAAACATGTGGTGGATAGTTTGTTTTAGCTGACCACTGGAATTGGGGCCTTAGTTAATACAAAGATGGCGAGAGGCCCGGAACAGTGGCCTGCTGACACTCTGTTTTCCGGATGAGTGAAAGCACCAGAAAGGAAACCGTACAATCGGACAACAATTAAGTTCCTGTATGACTAACAATCAATAAATGCTGATCATCGACTCCTGGATAACCTCTGGCAAATAGTGCGGCCAAGAATAGACCTCTGGCCATCCTTTCATGAGGCAACCGTGTTCACCACTATGCCACCGACCTCACATTAGGCGTGGCCGAATCAATGTGTGGAAAAGCTCAGCCATATTCACTTGTGACTGATTTTCAGATCGCATGGTCTTCTTTGAATGTGATAATTCATTTGCAATTAATGTGAGAGAAGAACGATTGATTTTTTTCAGCCCTTGGGTTCCAACACAGTTACCCACAATCAAGGAGCAAATATAATGAGCAATATTTCAACTAATGACAAAATACGCGGAAAACTGGGCTGTGATGCACTGGACAGTCACAGCAAACAAACGGTTTTCGCTGGAAGCCACAGCCGAGAAAATCAAAGACAGTGACAGACGAAGAAATCACCTATTTGGAGGTTTTTATAAAATTATTCAAGACCGCCAAGAAAACGCCTAATGGGTCAGTGAAACAGCAGATGTGTTAATGAATACCCTTTGACAAAATGTTAACAGTGTAATTTTCAGCCATTCAAGTACGAAGTTATTCAGAAAAGAAGTTGGACTATGGATTAGACTGTTCAAACGTGGAAATATTTGTTTACCGCAATGCTCGTCTTCCCCAGTACATGTTACTAGAATGATGAAGAAATTGATCGGCTTGAAGAGACCAACAGCCGAAGCAAACCTAGAACGATGTGTAGTTTGTATAGTTACTGGGTATACCTGGATTATTAAGGTTTGTCTTTTGTGAGAAATAAAACAGATCAAATCAGTTTGCCTTGCTCAATAGGTTTTTCAGATATAAATCCTGAAGTAGAATCATAAAACATCTAAGCAAAGAGGGTTACTTACTAGTCTCATGAACACAACAGAGCCATTTTTGAGTCACATTTATGGAAACTAAGATTATCACAAATGAAACGGGATTGTCTTTGAAAGTTCCTAATGAAAATCAGGAAATCAGCCACGAGAAAAGCAAAAAGCCAAGTTGGAAGGTAACGCTGGAAAATGCTTGGTGGAGAATGAGTTAGCAATTACTAAAAGTTAGTAAAGAGTTTCGGCTGACAAGTTTAACGGCATCACCAACTGATTTTGGCTTTCGCGTCCGGACAGACATTTTGGACAGGAAACTTTGAGAGAAAGCACTATATTTGTGTTTCGTTTCTACTAGAAGTCGTTAGCGATTCATGAACATGTCAGGTCCCAGGTTTGTACCCTGACAACGTTTTCACGAAGCAACTGTATTCACTATCGCTCTACTGCCTCCAAACGCGGTAGAAGGGAATTATCAGATGCCGGCGCTTAGCCACTTTCGTTCGCAGGTAATGCTCAAACTGGCTGATGGCCCCAGTAACTGTCCGTCCCATTACAGAGACTTCTGTAGGAGTTGAAATCATGGAAAACATTGACCTCTTTAGCTGTATTTTGAATACAGACAGGCAGACAATAAGAATAACTGTGAATACATGCACGAGTAGATGTCGCAAAGTCAGCATGAAGTAAGAAGGCGTGGGAAATTTACGAAACCTTATAAAGAAAGGTTTAGATTTAGCGATATGTAATCATCGTTTTGAGCAATGCTAGGAACTATGGACAGTACACGAATGGTTGAAAAGGAAGTAGAGTAGTGACAGAGCATTTCCCTGGATGAAATTATGGAGAGCAGAAAGGTGCAGTAGGATGAAAACACAGGTGGGGATGAGAGAGGAACGGTTAACTGATTAAGAGTTACGAAAGGCAGCTCGCCCTCTGAACCATAACTGGCTTTCATCCCCTTTATGTGGATGGATACGGTCCATCTCAGATTGCTAGTTTCCAGTAGATGAGATCGGGAGGTATCGAAATTGAGTTCTTGATGATACTTGATGCTCACCCTTAAGCCGAAACTCCACGACCGGTTTCTTCTTTAGACTCATTAGTAGGTCAAAGGGTTGCTAGTTCGATCCCCCATTCAGACTAACTGTACTTGGTGAGCCCAAATAGACGGGAAATGGTTTGAGAGGAGACGTCAAGAATTATAAGCAGCTTGCCCATCGGTGCAAATAGCTAGCTGTCTGTCTTATACGCAGTTATACACATGAGAAAAAGCAGACAAGGTGAAGATTTCTGGAGCATCTTAGGTCGTAATCAGCCAGTCATGGTAAATAATCAGCCATGGTGAATAATCAACGGTGATGCGAAATTCTGATAGTTCATTATGGAGACTGAGAGTGAAAGTAGTCTACCTAATCTTGTTACACTTATCAGTGGGAAAGCAGTTGGTTGTAATCAACAAAGTGTCCTTCACAAGATTAATCAGACAGGTCAAAGTTCACATTCCAAAAATGTTACACAACCGTAGTGTGTAAGCTGTTTGCTTGAGTCAGGTGTATTTATACCTCGGACACCATCCAGAAAGAACCGAACACTTTGGAGATTGCACTGCAGCTGGATGATTATTCCAGATTAGTTATTCCGATTATGACGATCGGGGTCAAGGTACTTTGGCTATTTCTATCATAGTTGCCCGCAACACTTTTTCAAGATGTCAGATGTAGAACGCTTCAAATGTAAATTTTTCAGTTTATTGCAAGCAAAAATCAAATGTATGCTTATGTGCACTACTTCTGACGAAATAAACTTGCATTTCATAGGTCCGCGTCACCCAAATGGCATAACCATGTATTAATAATAAGTGGAACAGTAGATTTGATATTTTAAGCGATCCCGTTGGAGGAACTCTAAACTTTGGCTGGACTCGAGCTGGCGACAGAAACAGAATGTCCAGAAGCGACAAGTGCACTACTAGCTGAGCCACGAAGCATGGTTTCGAAGTTCAACAGCTTATCAGCTCAGCTCATGTATTTATCAGCAATAGAATTTCAATGCTCATCAATGATGTTGGTGGATTTTAGTGTAAACTAATCAGGGCAGCCACACTTCTGAGTCATTTTTCACGATTCCATATGACACAGTTGATTGAGTGAGTAACCAAGTACAAGTGTAAAATTTCTGACCTTTCGGCGTGGCTTCGTTGTTCAACTGATATAACATTTGTTGTGTCTAGGTTTGTTGTTTCTGATGATGATTCAAATTCGGTGGAAGTCCCGACTTTTCGTAATTGGGTTCTTTTTACTGAATCTGTGGATTTGTTGGCACTTTTGTGTTGACCAAACCTCACGAAACGCAAACTCTGGAACATGTTGCATTCATTCTTGTGCACCATTAATGCGGACCTCAGTGTCTTCGTCGATCAGCTGCTACATCCCTCATAGACATGTTTCAATCACTCTTTTGAAACTTATCATATATTTCTTGTTCACCAGAATATTTGCCACCAAGATTGTTCTCTAAACGCAAGTTTGAAAAGTGTGGTATCACACTTCTCTGTACACTTAAGGGGCCAAGATCTTCTACGTGGTTGTAATGAACTGATGAAACGTTCATCGCGCTGTGACTTTAAGTATTCGGATCAGTGTCCAAAACGATTGGTTCACACACTACCTTATGGTGTACTGCAAATATTCTCAGGTAAACTTTTAACAAGGGAATAGAAAGTAATACGCCTAATGTCGATAGACAAACTAGATCTTTCGCTGAGATTCACAGTTCTAAGCGGGCTCAATTAGCAGCTTCTACTGTCGTATCATTCGAGTCGTGTTCTTCCGGAACTTCAGGGAATTTTGTTAACGGATCAGTTGATCATAATACAATACGGCCAACTATACGTGTGCTTCATCATTACGAGATTTTTTGTCAACCTCTGCAGGTCATATCATCTTGCATCAGTGGCTGTTACTTTGAAGGCTTGATCAATTATGTTTACCGACTGGTCGGAATATTAGGCCACCAGGTAAAACGGAATCTTTCAACATAACCAAACGTGACCTAATCAGTAAACTGCAATCAGTGTGTATCGCTCCATATTTAAAACATTCCGTCTACAAAACGAATGTTACATGCATGAGAGAATCAGAGTGTTTTACGGATCACACCATAATTTCACAGCGCGACTTGGAAGCATGTTGTAACAATTATCACACATTCTACTACACTGTTTAAACCCGGTTTGGTGCAATCGATTTTCACCATAATGCCTACAGTTCTGTAGTCCATTTTGTTGACTTGTGAGTGTCACTCAACCCAGTATATGCTTGATGACTTGTGTCGAACATAAATTGGGTGAAATGGTGTTATGGAAGACTGACCACACCTTCAAATTCCTTATGGGATTAGAACTTTCATCGTGGAGTTCTCACACAAGCAGCTCACCCAAACCTTCAAGTGGATCGGTTAACATCCGACGAGTTATGTGACTATAGTTAAATCTACAATCGTCGGCTGTGCTGAGGACAATCAGTGATAGTGCGGCTCCAGTTGGGTACATTATCTTGGTGATCAATACTGGCGGTGAGACCGAACGTGTTTTCAAACACTGGACTGCTAAGGCATCAGCTGTTTTTTCTGCACTCGATGCTGAGAGTTCCCCCCTTTTCTTTTAATGAGCGTTTGAAAATCCGCGTGGGTAGAGACGAATGGAAGGTTGTTTTGAATGTGGGTTCAGCTGTCGACCTGTATTCATCTTGATTCGTTACCTGATATCAAGTTGGTCGCGAGTGCATTGTTCAGTGGAACTTCGATTTCCAGACTCTTGGCACGTAAAGGCAAGTCTGGGTAAGACTAGGATGTAACGAGTAGAAGGATTTATAGTACACATTCACAATTAGTAACGATGTAATTTTTGATTACGGATTATACGGTTAAATTAAAAGTTTGACTGACACCATCCTATAAAATATCAGGGGAGTTTTTAGAAAAAAGAGAGGATAAAACATCGGAGGTGACCAAAACTCCATTCACAGTGTAGGACATAATCAACCTACTTCGATGGGCTACGTTTTGTGGTCACCTTAAGCTTTCACTTCACTTTTTTCTATGCATGAGTTTATCTTTAACGATACTTAGGATCGATTACGAATTCAGTCAATTTCCTGCCCAAATTTAGTACTAATACAGACCACTAAACGATGAACACCAAAACCATTGTTACACTCCTTCAGCTCAAGTAGGAGGCTGTATAACTAGCCTTATATCGCTCACCGATGATAAGTTCAGTGATTAAGTATTTTATTAAAACCTGAAGATTTAGCAAAGATTTCAGAATCTGCCCAGTAGTGTACTTTTGCAAAAGAAGTCAATCGAATTTGCTACAAACCTCGTGTCTCAAGCAGACTTTTGATTCACGTGTTCTGTGTACTCTCAATATTCGCGCCGTAACTACCGGTGAAGCGGGCGAGTTTCTTTCACGAAGTCACAGCTGTGCGAAAATATTAGACCACGTGTGCGCGCATGCCCACACTTCTGCACTATCGAACAAGCTGCTTACTGTGTTGTTTTCAGCGGTTTGAAAGTACACTCTAGACGCACTATACTAGATTGTTTTTTGGGGGAACTCATCGCAAATTCAGTGCTTTACGTAAGATGACTCGGATTGACAGGCTAAATTTTAATAAGTAATCTCTCTAAGATCCTTCTTTGAACAATCGGCTGATCACACCGGGACAAGGTTGATTGAACCACAAGGGATTTACTATAGCAATTTGTTTAAAACATTTGCTGTCAGCAGACTGCAAATAGGCTCGGTTTAATGGTTAATGAGCATTGTTGTCTTCGGTCACAATAAAAACTCGCTTCCGGACTAGTGCTCACAGAGATGGGGGCTGTGAAAAAGAGGGAAAAGACTGATTTTCATTTGTCCAACCTAAAGGACTCATTTGCAGAATAGTACTCTAGGATCGGGTAATGACCTGCTTTTTCACAGAAAGTAATGCTTTTATCAGTAGCTTGTTTACTAACAATCCGTACGTTTCTTTATAATAAAATTTGACTGGTGTAGGCTTTCAGGTTACTGTGTGCTGATGTTATGTGTTGGAACCTACGGCAGACTGAACGAAATACCATTCACAAACAGCTGATACGTTGTTATCAAAAAGGGTTAAGGGAATCCTTCCAATGTCTCCATACTGTGATCACTGCTGAGAACCACTAATACTGACGCACTGGTCACTGAAGCTTGATTGGGTCTGTGATCACATTGACCTCTGATTTGATGTCCGCCACCCAAGATGAACTTTGTGTTGTGACATTGGCAGCATGAACCTTCAGAGGTCTGTAAATGGAAAAGCAAAGTATTTACCAACTGCACAAATGTTCTTAAACCAAATACTTGCTGAAGATTAGGAAGATGGCGTTACAAGTGCTGAATCAGATGTACAATAAATCTGTCATCGGAACTGCCGATATGAAGGACTATAGAAATATTGAGCGGAATCTATCTAATCGGATCACTGACGTTGAGAGGTCTCAGGAAATTCTGTGACCCTCACTCAAGTCACGAGCGATACCTAAGAAGAGTTATCTTCATGGGTCCTCGTCTGTATTCAAACTGAATTTGGATGAAAAAAATCTAATGTAGTCTTTGGGGTTTTAACCTGATTGTTTGGGACAGTTCACTACGGGAGCTTCCTTTCGCTACACAATTTACAGACACGCCCCCACCTCTAGCTATCTATTCGAGCTTGCCGACCAATCATCAGGAAAAACTTCTATCTCATTGAGTAAAGAGAGCGTCTCTGTTTCATCTTAAAAAACTGTTCGCAGTAGAATGTGCACTTTCTTTTCCCCTTCAAAGTTATATTCAACATGAATTGGTTTGCTTCACCCGATTACCATTCTCTCTATTTCAAGTGAACTGTTATCAACCATACTCGCTGAACACACTGTCTCTATTCACTTCAGTCGTTGTTGTAAACCTGTTACCAGATTCTTCTGATTCTCTAAATTACCTTCACAAATGCATCCATCAAATTTGTAGCCCAGCGGCAGAGGCAGACAGCCACCTAAATCCATCGTCATATTTACATAGCTTCAATTCTTCTCTATATAACGCACAAAAATGTGAGAGATTTGAAAGAAATGCTGGGCAGTGGTCGGTTCCATAAATATTTGTTTTGCCTTTCACACGATTCCGTTAGTTTATCCTGGCCTATTTCCTATCTGTTACCTCATCCACTGACTATGTGCAGCAACTGGTTTGTGAAAAAGTTGGTTCGTAAAAATAAACTTGAGGGGACCAAGAACGATGTGTAAGACGCCTTAGACGGTAAATTTTGCATCCCATTGATTGCTATGCATCATATTTTTTTATTTAAATGAGACCCAACTGCGAAAGGTCAGGGCTTTGACAAGGTTCGAACCAGTGACAGAAACAGCATGCATTAACGCTATTCTGAACAGTGACGTTGGTAGATTTCAATGTGAACTGTTTGAGAAATCCTGCCGGGGCAGACGATCCCTAGATCATTTGATGGATTTCACGTGAGACATTGGGACGGGTGGCTAACCGAATCCAAATGTGAAATTTCCGAGCTCCTGGCGTGGCTCCATAGCTTTTGCTCCATAGCACTTGCCGCGTTGATGCATGCTGTTTCTGTCGCCTGTTCGAACCTTGTCAAAGCCCTGACCTATCGCAGTTGGGTCTTATCAAAATAAACGAATATGCCAAACTACCCATCAGTACTAGTTATATTTGGTGAGAAACAGTTAGCGATGATCCGGAGCCTCTGCTCGTCTGTTCCAGTAAATTTGAAAGATACAGCGGCATGGAAGTAAGATATTTCTCTTCATATATCACTTAGCACTTGCCAAATTGCTGAATTCGTAAGCTAGTTGTACTATTGTGGTGGGGATAGGCGGTCGCACCATACTACTCACACAACACTCTTCTGAGGATGTTCCATTCGCTTTGGACACCATATCTCAGTTCCGTCATGTGGCGAAAGTCAATAAATGTCATTCTGCCTTCCAACAATCCTGCCCGTATCTCTTCCGTATGTATCCCGCGATCATTTCGATCCATGCTGCTACTTAATAGTGGTGTGAGTAGTATGGTGCGACCGTCTATCCTCACTACACCAGTTCCACAACAAAATGTGCCTTACAAACCGAACATTCAGTAGATCTTCCAGGTTCTATTCATACTCACACTCACTCAAGTACTACACAACATAAAAAACGAATGCATCCCAATCTTTCCACACGAAGACTGTTGTTAACCAACCGTTCGTTGAATTGGTAAGAGCGAAAACGTTGTTTCCCGGCTTTACTTCATTCTCGTGTTGTTTTTGTAGGCCAGTATTTCGGATGTTTTGACCATTCGTTGAAACTGATGACTTATTGACCTCTTCTATTCTTTCGTTACCTAATTTGTACTTCCAATTAATCTTATTATTCGGGAAACTCTTATTCAACCTAGTTCCCATGGCAGGGACTTTCTAATCCCATTATCATCACTACCCCGCTTGAACCGTTAATATCCCTCTAATTGAATGTGCTTCAGTTTTGCCACCTTCTGACTGTCTCAGACGCAATCGGATCAAGTTTCTTATGTTACGCACCCCCACAGTATAGTGTATGTGCTGATTATGCAAAAGTAACCGATGGGGGTGCAATCACATTGTAACTGCACAAGAGGCTTTACATAAAACCTGATATTTTTCAAGTTGTTTGCTATTAAATGATGTTGTCATAGTTTTGACCGGATTAATGTGACCTGTAAGATAGTCGTGTGTTTACCAAACTCATTTTCCCGGAGACAAATTAATTTAGTCTTCCACGATTTCCTGACAAAAGCATTTTCCTCCCGTAGTTTTCAGCCCACAGCCATCACGATTCAGCCATAGTCATTGGCATCAAACATTCTCAGTATGTACAGCTAATGACCACTCAGTAAGCGCTGACTTCACCAACGAACTTGAGCCTAGCTTCTGATTTGACAAGTGCGGTTGGACCGTTTGGATTGATATAATATCTAGCCAACTGTTTGCTTCTATCGCAGAGGGGCAAATATGACTAATAAACAGGAGGGCATTTTCGCGCATGCGCGTCCGTATCCTATTAAGAAGCACCAGCACACTGTACCCTACACATCGGTCAGTCAATCGGGAGGCAACTCAAACAAGTTACTTGTGTTCTCTCACTTTCTCTGGTTAAAACGTGTGAAGAACAGTTTACGGGGTGTTACAGACGGGATATGCCAAACGAGACATGTAAACCATAGGTGTTTTCTGGTAACGGTTGGCAGTAGACGGTTTGTGTGTACAATTTCAAACCTGAAAAGTGTGGATTCAAGTACATAACATTTGACAAACATCTGAACAGATGGAAAAAAATGTGAACTTTATAGATTAGGATATTCAATAATGTGACTTCATTACACACAAGCTTAAGTCACGCGGTAAATGGCAGTCACTTAACGGTTCATTTTGAATAATGCGATGTGAACCATAAATCGGTAGTCTGCTGTCTGGGCCTTCACAGAAATTAATTTTGGTACATCAGCAGTCACTCAAACGATTAGCTGCCGTGGTCTTTTCAGAAATTACGGTTTCCTTCGGTTTGATTACGTGTGACGTCCTCTGGAATTGTCTGCTTAGCAAACGAGTACCATAGAAAAACAAATCAGTTGAAGTCGTTGTGTGTTCAGTCTGTATTCAAGAATAGGCGGCTGAGGGCAGCAATATGAGGTGTTTTTCACCCGCAATGACGTACATTGTGACATAGTGAGCATAAGACTTTCCCGTCCCGCTCAATTTTGTTATGGGTGACATCTTAGAAGCTGCATTCAACTAATCTCGGGAGCATGGTACCAGATTGCTTCTTGACGCCAGGTTACTCAACATGGGAGGTGTGGATGAGGTTGTCTTACTTAGCCTCTCTGCCGAAGACATGCACACCATGTTGAGTGAGCAGAAAGGTATGCTTTAATAGGTTTTACACCCTCGAAGTGCAGTCATGTTTCATGACTGGGAGCTTCTGTTTTTCATGTTCTTCACTGCAGACAGTCCGCTCCCAACTGTGGACGGTTTCACATACTTGAGTAGCACTGTCTCATCAATTTATAATGTTGATGTTGAAATATCCTCTGAGATTGTAACGTCACACACTGCCACAGAAGACCTGTGCCATCTATGTCGTCCAGAAGACTTCTGTTTGTCCCTGAACGGCAGAGTATAAGGTGATTGTGTGCGTTCGGTTTTGCCCCGTAGTTCGGAAGCCTGGCCTATTGGTGGCAAAGACACGAAAGAACTTATTGCGGTTGACGATAACCGTCTCCGTCAATTAGCCAATAAGAAGTTGACTGAAAGCATGATTGAGAAGAGAGTTCACCAGACGGTATCTCAAAACGTTAGGGAGGTGTACGGAATTAGTCAAATGATTAGGTTGTACAGTCTGCAATTGCATACGAATACCTACTCCGTATGCCGGCTGAGCGCCTCCTCTACCACGCATTATTTACCAATACCGTCAACATTTGATGATCTTCCAACGATGTAATCACGAAATTGCAAGTCCTTGGCTGTTATGTTGTGTAAAGTGGACAGGAGTCGTCTGTCCGGTTTAAGGACCTGCGATCACACGCATCGTTGGTTGGAGGCCATATCCGAGATGGCAGCACGCCTCAGTCAGTGGCGTGCCCACACTCATAACGAACATATTTTTCCTACTTAGACCTGTATCGTGAAAATATGACATTTCGCGAGGCTGTTCCTAAAAATTCCCAAAGGCAGTGTACAATCACAACGGTTTTATAGTACTTTTATATGAAACTGGCATAGGTTCCTCCGGAATGGTGTTAGTCACAGAAACTGTGTAGATGACAGCCTAATCGTGTTCTGGTCGATTTGTTTATACGTGTTGATGCTTTATGTTTGCACAGTCTTTTCTGCTAAATTGACATGGTTGTCAGGTCTGTGTGTTGTTTTGACCCAAAAGGCTCAGCTGACTGAAATTCCGGTCCTTCCAGGATCAACCATATCAGAGGCTGGTTAGAGCACTTGAAATGCGTCGAAGATGGACGTCAACAGCGCCGTGTATGCTTTTCAAATTGTTCTGATTTTTAGCGTACATACCTCGTGGTCAACGAAACCAGTGAGTTGTGTGTGTCGGGTTATTGTGTGTGCTACTACTGAAGTCAAAATTCATGGCTCGAAAGTTCGTTTGTGTGTTTTCATTTGGCCACGTTCATCGTGAATGTTTGAGAGAGTGGTTTGATGTGTGTACTGCCATCTGATGTGTGCAGTCGCTTCGCCGTGGATGTTCGCACATATCGATATAGTACTGGGTTGAGCAGGACAGTGAGATCATCTTACCAACAGGCAGACCAGTGAGCAGAACATGGACAAACTCAGAACTCTGATCCTTCAGGTTGGGGATTTGGGTGGTAGTAATCCCTTCTCCCAGAACAAGGTTGGCATTCACCGCATGCCTTACAATACAAACTTCTGCACCAGAGGCTTGGGTAGGAAGCCTTAGTCATCCGCCTGTCTAGCTCTGGACAACACAACGTGAAGTAACTGAGATACTGCATCGGCCATCGCGTAAGATAAACCGGGTCGCCTGTTTACTGTTTACAGCAGGATAGATAGGCGAAAATACGCTGCTGCTAAGGTCTCCCAAATTAACCCTCCAATGCAAACCCTGGAACAGAAATCTCTCATGCAAATCTCAGTAACAAGACGTCCTACCTGAGCCAATCCCGGAGACGCGAAACGCTGTCTATCAAAACCTGTAATGCGCGTACTCTGTTGGACTGACGTACTAACGACATGTCGCACCGCACTGTTCGCTGTAGGAATGAGCCTCTACGACACTGGTTTTGCAAACTTGATTGAAATAAGACTTTTAGACTAAGGTACATTTCGGGAGCAGGTGTCGGCTAACCTTTCGCTGTCCATGTTATCTAGTAGACGGTATTCAGTAACACTGTGTCTGTTTCGAAATTGCTTACCACATCAATTCTTTCATGATAAGCGAACCGCAAGGCATCATCCTCGAGTTCTGCTCATGCTGTTACGACCCGGTTGAAGTTGGTCTGTTACATCCCTTAGTGTTTATGTCACACTGAGGATACGAAGACCAGTTTTATGATCAGCTGTCCGCCACAATCTGCTCGGCGTTTGTTCTGGGTGACTTACACGTGTGATTTGGATGAGAACCGGCACCCTGATTTAACGTCCTCGGACACACACGGTATTGCTACTGACAATGAGAACGGTGATAATTTGTTCCACCTATGTGCTATTCACGAGTTGGCTATCACAAACATTATTCCAGCAGAATGCGAGCGACATCACGAAACTAACTCATCCACAGAACAGTCATCACCATTTGCTTGATTAGTTGATCGTACGGTAACGTGACTTTCAAGAAGAGTGTACCTCGCGAGTGATATGCGGGGCCGGATGTAGTAAGGTCCACAAACTGGTCAAGATAAAAGTTATATTTATACTTCGAAGCACGTTAATTGTAGAGCATTTGGACAGTGACAGAAAATGTATGCTAAACGGCTAGAAACTCAAAGACGAGGACAGTTTTCTAACCTGAGGTTGCCGTTCGTCTGGAAAACGTTCTCGTATCTAGAAAGCTAACAGTATGTGGCGGCAAATTTAGAAAGTGGTCAAGGCAACGTCTAATCAGCATGATAGATTTTCAGCACCGCAAACGCCTGGGTTGGTTTGACAACGGCGATGAAATTATCTTCAGCTAAATATAATCGAAGTAATGAGAACAAAAGAGTCACATTTCGAGGCCCCGCTCTCAACTCCCTGAACGATTCCTCAGAGTCATGGGTGCATAACAAAAGAGTAGAGAGAGCTGATGGAGCGCTACACTGACCGTCGACAACATTAACAGCTCTGTGACTGGCTCAAGAAGATGTTTGGTCGATCCGTCTAATCTACCAGAGCACGGATTAACGTATACTCTGACTATAAGTGCATTTAACAGGAGGATATCATGAAATCCTGGCGCGAACAGTCTGGTAACTTACTAAACCGGCCGGCTCCCGTTGAGTGGACGAACATCAGCAACTTGTTACAACGAGATATTAATGCATCAATCGCACTTTGGTGGAATTTCGTAGATGTGAAGGACAATATTCACGAATGTGAAATGAAAAGTTCGCATGTAGAAATCAGTTGTCAAGGGAACTTTTGAACTATGGCGGTCCAGTTTTAGAACACGCCTTACTCTAGCTGATGTGTTACATGTGGGAGCAGGTCGCAGTCGTTCAAATGTTCAAAGATGCTCTAATCGTACTTTTGTTTAAAGGTAGGGGTAGTAAGCAATACAGCGATGGTTATTGGAACATCAACCTTCTGATTTGCTCCAAAAACGTGTTTTGAGAATTCCGCTGAGCCGATTAAGTTCGGAAGCTCTGGGGACCAGTGATCCCTAGGAGTAAGGTGAAATCCAGACGAGTCGCAATAACATCATCATGATGTTCATTACTAAACAGACAGAAGAAAAGTGCTGTAGATACAGCCAGCTGCTATGTGCCTTGTTTAAAAATCTCGGCGAAGCAGTGGATTACGTGAGACCTGAGGCATTGCGGATGGTGCTTCATAAGTTCTGATGTCCAGGTAATTTTGTCAGTTTAATTAGACTGGTGCATAAGGGCTAGGGTGTACTGGTGTGGATTGACCCATGATGCTTTTGTTTGCAAATAGCTACGAGGAGCTTTAGCGACTGCCCACGGCTTTCGTGACCGGGATAACCAAATTCAGTTTGAATAAAAACACAAGTAAGACATTTCCTTCGTTCAGCTTTTTCCGGGTGGAATTGCGGTGTCCACACACCGTGGACGGCTGCACGAACTTCTGCTACGGGGGTAACTGTCTGTTAACACACCTGTGCATGGAACGCAATTTGGGAGTTTGTGTGGCTTTCAAACGTCTTGGAAGATAGGTCTGGAAGAACTGTAATCCGTGGGTGAAAACAAAGTTGTCTATCTACTGCCTAGTGATTTTGTCCTCGTCATTTTGTGGCAAGAAAACGTGAACAGTGTATCAGCGGAATGTGCGCCATCTTAGTTGTCTCCATTCGCAATGACTAAGACACATCTTGGTTATTCGGTGGTCTGACGTAGTTCCAGACATTGAGGTGCTTTGGTGGGCAGACATGAACGTACTGAACAATTAGTGTAACTCAGTCAGCTTATCTGGCTCAGGTACATCAGTAAGATAACCGATGAACGGATCCAAGAGTGGTTGTTTTTACGGACAGCTGAAGGCGGATAAGCGGAATTCTAGTGGTCAGAACTTTGGATACGAAGGTGTAGTGATGTCTTTTGCATTTTAATATCGATTTTAGATATTGGGAGGACTTGGACGGACGGTCTGGAGGAATACGTTTGGGCGGGCGTTCGAACATTAGACCAGCCATAAGTTTAAGGGCGTTTTAAGCAAGAGGACCATAAGTGTTAGCATGACTATATGGAGTTGTGATCAACGAGGTTCGAGACGTGCTGTTCGTATCTGATTAGTAATTCACTAGCATACTCATACTACACTACCAGCAAAGAGAGGAAAAGTACGTTAGGCGAAAGTAAACTTTATAACTGATGAGTAGCCGGGGATTTGATTTATTTTCAAGTTGAACATCACTTACATTTGATAGCGAAACTCGAATCTAGTGCTTTTTTCGAAAGAAGTTGGCTGCAAAGTCTATCTGAATGCGAACGCTGCTACCAAGTGTGAGTAATGTTCAACTTGAAAATAAGCCTTATCATTTATAGCTCACTTTTCGTTCGCATCGCTCATCTACCGCCATCGTTTTTTAAGTCACTTACCCTACTTTCCAGAAACTTGGGTCACGATAACCTTCTCACACTTATAAAGGTAAACGTGAACAAGATAGAACATTCAGTTTTCTGAGTTTTGTTCCAATGAAGCGTAAACGAAAGTTGCTTTGTTGTCTAATTGATAAGCATGAAAAGTTTGCATGTCCGATAGCACAGAGAGTGAATTACAACATGCTCGAGATCTTTTGGGCCAAAATAGATATCCGGTTAGATTTCTGAACAAGAATATATAATGGACAGATATGCAACCGGTAACAGAAACAGTGGTAAACATCCATTTTTGTATTTAAAGAAGATGGTGCTGGTGGACTGAACAGTCACAATTTGCCAAATATAGTGGTTAGTACCCATGATACCTCATCTATGTTCGTTTCAGATGAGAGCCTACAAGTATGGATGTCACACCGTAAAGTTAATTTGTCGAAGTTTTCTTCGTCATCCTGTATTTATTTACTCATTTTTAATTTCAAACTGGCCACGTCGGGGAAACCACTCGGTGAACATCAGAGAGCATCGGTGGACACCTTCTGAAATGGATTTGTGATGATACCAAGAAAACCATCTCAAATGTTATCCAATTGCGTTTGATCAGCACTGGTCCTCGAATCATTCACCATAGTTTAATGATTGTTCCGTATCCAATCCTGAGCTCCCCCGTAGACGTGCATTTATCTACACCTGATTGTACTGAGTCTGGTGACTTTCCTGAGCGTGCATTTAACCCGTGACCAACTTACGTTCGCATGTTGTTGACATTGTACGTCCTACAGACCGACCATGCAGCCGCCCCTCGGTTAACGTTCTACATTATGAGTATTCATCCCCGCAATGATAATTGCCCATCGACTGCCAATGCACGACTTCTCTATTCCTGACAGAACACCTACCTTTCTAGCTTGACACGATCCTTTCTCCTCGTGTACATTCTCTCTTCAGATAACAACAGCAATAGACGAGGTCAACGTACTGGGTCTTTGTTCCCCATAAACACACATATCCATAGTGAATATCAGCGTGGGTGTTTTATAATTTGGCAGTTCCAGCAAGAAAGGTAGGAAGTGGATTATGATGTCATTCTTATGAGAATTTGTCCGAAACATATTGAACTGTGCATATCACACCTTCATTGTTACGGTTCAACGTTAGATATCACTTATTTAGCAATTCAAAGCGAGTTTAATTTGTCGCTATTCCGTATCACAAACAACCTTATGGTTGATACATCGTCGTACACAACTCAGAGAGGAAAGTAAGTTCTTCGTACGATGTTAAACGCAGAAGGGACATCAGTATCGATTAACAAATCGAAAGTCATAGATCATATCTTTCGAATTCCGGTAACCAGCTTGACATTATTTCTCACACACATGAACGCAAGCAACCTACTACACGTTGTACTCGCAGTCGTAGACCGGGGCTGAAAACGCAGATTATTTGAGGGGTAAATTGGATAAGGTGTGGAAAAAGCGGACTGTGGGTTTTAAATTACAGAAAAGAGTACGTTCGTGGGACCGGACAAACTCCTCGATATGTCAGCGCTCCGAGAAGAAAATCAGCAACGTTTGTTGCCCGGTAGAACTCTGAGATCGGACGAGTCTGGTAAGACTGTGTTAACTGCAGTATTTACTGTGCACAGGGCTCAACAGTATCATTCCAGAATATCAGTGGGTCACGGTTTCAGTATGTGGTAGTCATATTCTGCATTGCACACGTGATAAGAGTCGAGTTATGCAAATGGACAACTCGGTTGTTAATATTTACACTTTGACAAATGAGGGTTGATCCTAAAAGGTGGGTAAATTTGTTACGGGGAGCTTACGGGACGTGGGGGCTGAAGCGATTCAAATGGGTGATCTTAAAACTACTGAACCCAGTTATCCAGATCTTGTTACAACACAACCAACCTACAAGCGTTCATAGCCTGTATGATGTCGGTCCGGAGAAAAATAGATTTGCTATCGCAACTTTTAGGTAGCCTGTCTCCAACAGTCTGTGTTTATCATCCGTACCGTTTATGTAAGCTCTCACAGCCTGTCTATCTATGTCAGACGCCTCTGACAGTCACTCCTTGGTTAGTCCCGATCTCCCTATAAACGGTGGACACGGCTGACGGTTAGTTGTCGCAGAGGGCAATTAAGTGCTTGCTTCGCACTTTTCAGTCAAGTGAACTGTGGCGGATGAAGATAGCATCCGAGTGATACTGCGACTAAATATACACTCAAAAACGTGAGGGTGGAGTCATGTGATACGAACCGACTGAACTGACCAAGGCGGTGAATCTGCACGATAGACTATTTGTTCAGCACTTTCTTTCTGGACTTTTGTAATGTGTGCTGATTCGTAGGTTGGGAAAACTGGAGGTCATGAATAACTTTGAGAAGTTAGACGTGGCTAGTATCAAACGGACTATATCGAACAATGGAATGTTCGTCTTCTATTCATCATTCTCCATATCATCATAACAAAACAAGACGGGTAAGGCTCCACAAACCGGACTTTTCAACATGTGAACAACAGATGTAAAACTCAATCAAGTATGCACATAAATATGAAAATAAACCAAATTTTATTGTTCCGTCATCACGTAGAGACGTTCAGTGGAACACCACCTTGTTTTACTCTGAAACACTTATTTTCAACCCATGGGCTGTCAGAATTTCTAAGTCACAAAATGCCAAAATGATTATACCTTGGAAGTAATTTTTGTCATCCTGTTTTTTTACGTCACTGTGAATAGTTCTGAATCGTGAGAGAGGAGAAGTGTGTAATTCAAACATTCGGAACACTAAACGGTACGAGGAAACTACTTCGGATATGTACCCGGCCAAAGTACACTGCATTGTCGATCAGATGAATCTATATACACCAAAGTTTTTGATCTCAAGGGTGGGAGTATTAGTGGAAATTCATTTGAAAAATAGCATGCCTAATAGTGCTGCTTCATTCTTAATCCGTTTCTTTAACTGGTCCTATGATTCGGCTCTGCTGGTTGCTAGCTGAAAGAATCCACAAACAGTGTTCCGCTTAGCTTCAATCATTAACTATAAAATATACCAGCTTCTAAGCCCTGGCCCATTTACTCTTTTGTGATCTAAGCACAGACATGAAGGAATTGTTTTGCACTGTCCATCGAGTGTCATCCCGTCAAGTTAAGTCAAATTTGGCGTCCTACCGATAACTACGACAGTCATAATCTAACCATATATTTCGAATTTGTGTGTACAGAAACATTTCATTTAAACGTGAGGTTTCTGCGACCTCCCGGCGTGTGAAACATGTCTTCCGTGTTTCATCGATGCAACCCGACTGGAAATGACTATAAAAGATCAACTTCGTTTGTGCTGTTAATCATTTATCCAATCACCTTGTCCACTCCGTAGTGTACATAGTCCTACTTACTAATTATATGTGCTACAAAATGTAATAGATATTACGTAATCAAGTTCGTACACCACACTCAAATGCGTACCAGTTAAAGTAAAGAATTCGTTAAAAACGGTCAATTTGTTGAGGTTCCGTTTACCGTTTTTTTCTGTTGGGGCTATCATTTGTTTAACTTGGTTGATGTAGCCATGCTTACTGATGAGTAGTCGAGGATTCGGTTTATTTTTCAAGTTGACTGTCACTCATATTTGATCGCAGCCTTTGCATTCAGATAGAATTTCCAGCCAGCCTCTTTCGAAAAGAAGCACTAGACTCGAGTTTCTCTCTCACTAGAGCTCATCAGTAGTGCATATCCTTGCCACGGTCGGGATTTGAACTCCGGCCATTCCAATCATGAGGCAACCGTGTTGACCACCGCGCGTGCCATTGACCTCACATTAGGCACGACCGAATTATCAAATCTGAACGCTCAACCACTCTCGCTTGTGAGCAATGACCAGGTTGCCCGATCGTCTCGAGAGGAATTTTCAAGTTGACCATCACTCACATTTGATCGCAGCCTTCGCATTCAGATAGACTTTTCAGCCAGCCTCTTTCGAAAAGAACTTAATTTGGTTAGTTAATTAATTTAGTTAACTTATTTGCTTAATTTGGTGAGCACGTTATTGGACTTGAAGTTGGATTAATCGATCCGCAAGAAAACAGACGTAGAAAATAAATGTATCTGATTCTGTGTTCACAGTTTTGTACTATGCTGCAAGTCAGGTCATTTATTATCAAAAAGACTGAACAAGTGTCACTCTTCTGGGAGTCAAAACTAAGCTGTGAATTGAATCTAACCATTGTGCAATTGCCAGTAGTTGTGAGGCTCTCATTTTGCAATCTATTAATATAAACCAAAATGTCGTGAAAACCAGCAGAGGTGAAAGCCTTAACTTATGAGAACTGTCTTTATGTACAATTTTTTAAATCTCACTTTGTCACTCTATCTAGGCTGGGTGATATGCAAGCGCAAACCTTGTGCACCTGACAACTGTTTCCAGAAAACAAACTGTATGTGAACTGATCAGACAGATTAACTCGTTTGTCCGTTTAATCATGTTTATCTTACAAATAATTTACATGCCTGCAGTTCACATCAACAGTCGAAACTTTCTGAAATTTTAAACGATAAGGAAAAGGGCCATCAGGTACATCGTGTAACTCGAACCATGCTGACCACTGGGTCACGTGTTCCGTTTCCATTCACAGCTGTGGTCGTTAAAGAGAGGCCAAATCGTCGATTATCTTAGACTGTCAAACAGACACTTCTGACACCTGGAATATATGACTGATTCATCGTATACCTGTATTGTTTGTGCCTAAATAAAAATTGCCCGTCCTTGACCAACCCACTTTACTGTGCGCACTCCATGGTTGTCATATAGCACTTAGATCGGACCGGAGAACACCGTCTCAGTGGATCCAGTCCATTTTAATGGAGATTATTAACGACATGGTAGTTGTTTGTTGTAACTGGTTCGCTTGTCCTACGGGCACATAAGCAGATAACAGAATAACGGTCAATGAGACGACGTATAACGGAAAAATAGTCAACGGTAACGAACAACGGACTACGGAATATGCACGACTAGTTCGTCCCGGACAACCCGACTACTCAAGGCTGAAGCATGAACACAGAGAGAAGACTGGTCTCCGGACAGAGTTCCTTTATGTCACTCAATCCGAAGACAACACGGTCATAAACCAGACCACACTTAAAGAGTTTGTGACTAGCAGGAAGACCAAATTAAAGGCGGACCAACTGATGCGCCGAATAGTACAGTGATGCGCGCAGGCGAGATGTAGGCATGTGAGCGTGGAGGCGCGTAGATGGGATGCCAGATATTTGTCACAAGGGTTGAAGGACGAAGTGGCGCATGACCGTGCCAACTATGAAGGTCACTCGCCAGTCTACTTTGTTAGCCTTTGTTGCACAATATTTTCAGGGAAATGGTGACTTCCCCGACACCTCCCTTACGAAGATTGGTAGTAGATGGTCCTCTTCGGGTCAGTGTGGATGACAGTCGGTGGCCGGCCTTGTCGATCGGTTCGACGTCTTTGAGGTCTTGTCTCAGCGGCCGGCAGTGAAGTTGGCGCTTCGGGTAGCTCAAACGTGTTCAGGAGTAGGTAAAACGGAATGGTTTCGTGGTCTTCACGCGACTCTTCATTGACACTATAGCGTAGACGGAGCTGATTGCAATGGCGGACCCAAATGTCCCCAGCCACGGAAATCTCATAAAGCACGTTGTCCCGGTGTCTCGTTATCACACATTCTGCCCACTGGTTTTGACCGGATCGATAATCACGGGCGTAGACAGGTGGTTAAACTGATATTGGGGCGTGTTCGTCTGAAGAAAATTGCTTTGTCGGGATCATGGATGTCAGCGTGGTTCGCAGTTTACGAACCATGAGGGCTTCGGCGGGGGATTGGTTACTGCTCAGCAACTTGTTAGGAGTCGTCCGGTAGACAAACCGGAATTCCTGTAAGGTTTCTACAGACGTCCCCTCCCCACGTGATTTGAGAACAGCACGTTTTAATGTGTCAACGAAGCGTTCTGCCTGCCCGTTGGACTGCGGATGATATGGAGGTGAGCGAACGTGTTCAATGGCACTGCGCCGGCAGAATTCACCGAACTGACCGGACGTGAATTGATGTGATGAGCGTCATTGAACATATACTTTCACTTCAATTATTCAGGTTCAGGTTGTACACTTTCGATACGGCGCGTAATTCTAATACAAGCGTTTGATTGTCGCTCGTTCGTTGTGTTCTGCTCAATTCGGATATACCGCCTACTGATCTCGCGTCAAGTTTTATCTATTCACGAAACATCACATTGGCGTCGCGGCAGTCTTCAATAACAATGAATCCTATGCTTTTTGAAATTTTGAACATTCAATCATCCCCTCGTGAATTTGAGGATTATTTCGAACGATCTGAACTATGGTGTAGGGCCGTATCCAGCCTGGATGAAGAGACAGAATCATCCCTCTTCCTATCGAAAGTAGGAAAAGAAGCCTATTGTCTTCTTAAAATAACTTATCCAGATTCGCTGATGGATCTCGCATACGAGCGCATAAAGAAAACACTGCTCGGTCATGTCACCGAACGAGCCAAATTCAATATCATGAAGCGCCAACCTGACCAGTCAGTCCGTGACTTTATTCTCCAGATCCAAACTCAGGCAGCACGGTGTGGTTTTGGTGATCAGTTGGAGGTCCAACTTCGTGACCCACTCATCGCTGGTATTAATGCACCCGAACTACATAGACAACTACTGCTACTTCCAAAACCTACGTAGCAAAATACCAAAGTCATCTGTGAGAAGTACGAAGACCTTAATAATACAGTCCATAGTGGGAGTTCTAGCGAGTTCCCGGTGTTGTTTGGATCGATGAAAAGCGACCTACAGAACACAGTACTCTGCAGCTATTCAGTTCAGTTCCTAAACATGGTCCTCGACCAGTTTATCAAAATTCTTCGCAACAGTCGACACATATCACTGGCAGACTCGGGAATTGCGCCTCATATGGCAAGAAACATTCCAGATACATACGCATTCACCGCAGCTCTATATGCTAAAAGTGTGGGAAACGAGGTCATTTACAAATTGTCTGTAAGTCGAAAAGAAATTGCCAATTTATAGTAACTGGTCAAAATGAATTTGATGCTACATGTGACAATATGCAGTTCTTTACTTTGACAGTTGATTCATCTACTTCAGGGCATTTATTTCACACCCTTTTCACAGTATGTGGCACGAGGCATGATTTCATTACTGAAACTGGCAATGTAGAATCTATTATACCACAGAGTACTCTATCACAGTTCAATCCAAATTACGCACTTCATCCTTGTTCTGTAGCCATACGAGGTATAACTGGTCATTCCATTCCTGTTTTGGGTACATTCACTATTCCGATCTTTAACGAACAATCCAAGCCACTTGATTGCAACTTTATTGTTACTCATCATGGCCCATCCATTTTGGGGCTAAAGGTTTTAAAAATTCTTCATATCCAGGTTTTCTTGCTTGTACCACCGAGTAATTCCACAAGCTTGAAAGATCTCATTCTCAAGTGCTAGAATGTCAAGGGCGGCCTGAAGATACCTCCAGTTAAACTAGAAGTAACTGGTGGTCCGGTTTTTCTGAAACGTCGTATAATTTTTTATGGACTCCGTAAACCGGTAACGAAAGTGCTCAACGAGCTGGTAGAGAAGTGCTTTATTGAGCCTATCGATTCATCCTCTTGGGCCACGCCGATTGTGACACCTTTGAAGTCTGATGAGAAAACTCTGCGAATACGTGGAGATTATCGACTTACTGTAAATCGATGCCTTAAGCAGCATACATGTACTACTGCTAAACTTGAGGACGTTCTGAACAAGCTTCCGGGATCCAAAGTTTTCTCCAAGATAGACTCGAAGGATGCATATCTACAAATTCCTTTGGATAAGACATCGATGCTGATAACAACAATCAATACACCTAATAGACTTTTTCTGTACTGATTTTTGCCGTTTGGACTTAGTAATTCTCCTCCTATCTATTAGCAGGTAGTGAATAATATTGTGAATGGTATGGATGGTGTTGAAGTTTATCAGGATGACGTCATCGTACATGCTTCAGACAAGCTAACCCATGATTCTCGTCTTTTGAAACTATTCCAACAGTTTTTTGACAAGAAAATTGCTGTTACTCCAAACAAATGCGCTTTTACTGTAAGCAGTTTCGAGTGTCTCGGTTACTTAGTTGACGGTAACGGATTCAAATCTGATGCCAAATGTCTAAACCCATTAGTTAATGCACATTCACCCACAAACCTGCCCGAATTGCGTTCTTTGTTAGGTGCTTTGCACTACTGTTCCCGTTTCATTCCAAATTTCTCTCATCTTGCTGAATGTTTATTCCAGTTGCTTTCTGAGAAGCAGTTCACGTCGACTCCAACTTGTGAACGGTGTGTACGTTCATTGTTAAACCTTTTTGTCACATGATGCCATACTTCGTTCGTTTTCTCCTGAAACTATGTCTATGTTGATTACTGATCCTCCTCTGGTTGGAATCGGAGCTGTGCGTGAAGAGGACGTCAAAACAGTTGTGCGTATATCACGCCAACTGAATCCAGCAGAAGGGGGTTATGCTCAGACACACCGTGAAGCTCTGGCGGTATACTGGGCGGTAAAGCGGCTTCATAAGTATCTGTTTGGGATACCACTCAAAATCGTGTCGGATCATGAAGCACTGGAGTTCATCTATAATCCTGACAAATCATTGGCACGTTCATCAGCAGTCATGGAGCATAGCATTCAGTGCACATGACTATACTATAGGGCAGAAATCAGCCAACCAAATCAAACAGGTGGATTACTTGTCACGTGTCCCATAAATATGTGAGCAACATTTTAGTACTGATTGCCTTCCGATTCGGCATCTGCGGGTTAGCCGAACAGAGTTGGTTGGCGACACCCAACGTTATCTTTCACCCATTCGCAGTGCGCAACGACGTGGTTGGATCTCACAAGTCAGACGGAAACTTCTCACAGTTTATGTGCGTCTGGAAGAATTATCACTCACTCCAGATGGATTATTGTGCTCGAATGACAGAATTGTTACTCCTCCAACTCTTCCTAGAGTTGTTCTGGACGGTCTACATTCCGGACATCTTGGAGTTGAAAAGATGAAGTCTCTGGTCAGGTGGGCGTGCTGGTGGCCATAGATTGACGCTGATATTTGTCGTCCGACTAAAAGTTGTTCATCTTGCCATCACAAATTCCACAATTCACCGTCTAAATGGACTCCATGGCCGATGTCAACTGAGGCCTGGCAACGGGTTCGTACGGATTACTGTGGTCCCTTTCTTCACAGGTATTATGCGCTAGCAATGATAGATTCCTATTCAAAGTGGCCGGATGTGGCATCCACAACAAGGCCTACTGCAGAATTCACTATGTGCGCACTCAGAAGAATGTTCAGCAGAGAAAGTATTCCTCTCGTGTTAGAGACTGACAATAGTACCCATTTCACTACCAACCTTCTAACAACTTGGCTCAATGGTATTGGATGTAAGCATCTGTTTACTCCTGCTCGACATCCCTGCTTTAATGGTCAGGCTGAAAACTATGTCAAAACACTCAAAAGTGTAATTGCCTCTCTTCAGTGTACTACATTCCGAGACCTTGAAAAAGGTGTTGACAACTTCTTGCTACAATATCGCAATGCCTGTCACTCAACTACACATGAAAGTCCCGCCAAACTTTTTAAAGGAAGACCTTTGAGGTCAAACTTGATGTGTATTCAATCCTCTGAAGTTACCTTTCATCGTGCTAATGACTTGAGACCGTCATCTGGTTTACTTCTAAGGAATCTTGGTAAATGCTTATACCGAATTCTAGACGATGATTTATCTGTACACAATCGACACGTGGATCAGATACACTTTGAGGATACAGGTCAGTTCGTTCCAAATTCTGGTGTGACTTCAGATGATGATGATTCTGATCTAGGTTCGAATTCAGACCAAGAAATTACCAGCGTCATTCGTAGGCCTTCAAGGCTGTAGATGAAACCCAGAAAGGATTTCAAGAACCCGCAGTCCCATTCAACGTGTGGTGGATGTGATGAATGTCATTGAACACATACTTTCACGTCAATTATTGGGGTTCAGGTTGTACACTTTTGGTACGGTGCGTAATTCTAATACAAGCGTTTGATTGTTGTTCATTCGTTGTGTTCTGCTCAATTCGAATATACCGTCTACTGGTCTAGCGTCAAGTTTTATCTATTCATGAAACATCACAATTGGGTACCATTGTCAAACACAATGGTTTCTGGTAGACCATGATGACTGAAAAGTCGTCGAAGAGTGTTGACAGTAGCAGTCGTCGTTGGTGAAATCAGTGGTACGACCTCAGGCCATTTGAAAAATGCGCCCACCAAGGCAAAACAAGATCCCGTTTGTTGGACCGGCGAAGTCCACGTGAACTCTCGACCATGGATACTCTGGTTGAAGCCATGGGATCGGCGTCTGGCTGGTTGGGTTTCGAGCAACCTGTTGGCAGCTGGAAAATGTTTGACCACGTCCTCAGTTTGTTGATCCATGCCAAACCAGTAAGCATAGCTGCGGCCGATCGCTTTCATTCGGTTGGTGCCTGGGTGACTCACGTGAAACTGGCGAAGGACCAACGGACGAAGGCTGGCTGGAACCACGACACGATCTGCAAACATCAAGTAGCCTCCAACCAGCGAAAGAGACTCACGGCAACATCCCCGGCAATGTTACATCTTACTGATGCCGATCTCTCAGATCGGTTCTAAAGCGATCGTTGGCACAATTTACTGAAAATTCAGTCAGTCTGTCCAAGCTTGTCACAGATCGCATGCCATATATCGTGAAATCGATTGCTGTATGGCTATTCACAAGGGGAATCTGGTTAATCTCTGTCATTTGTGTGACCAACCCTCCTAGTACACCGCCGGCAGCTATTATAGTATAGTCCAAATATTTCCAAGAATTCAACGACAAAAATGTGAACTTTATGAAGGAAGATACTGATTTGGCAATCCCCATATGCTGGCTGAGCGTATGTAGCGACTATAATGAATACCATTCTGATAGTCGCATGGATCTGCACCTTTTTGGTGATTTTGGTTTTTTTACCTACCTTTGTTTTTGTCAATCCATCCATTATGTAACATCCGTCCCGGGGCTAAAACCACACCTCGCTCTGTGCCTCGCCAGTTTGTCGTGTTTCTCAGCACACTGTGTTTTCTAGAGCCAATACTGATACACGGGGATGAAGGCGCTGAGTGTTTGTTTTTCATTGTCCATCTTTCTTTTGGTGAATACTGATTGGGTATTATTCTCTTGGACCAGTTCCAACAAGTAACCTGTGGGAGTCGATTTATTGAGATGGCGTCCTCCGCAGTTTCTAGTTTCACCAGAGCAGTGTGGTGTCGTTGCTGGTAGTCCTGTGTACTTATGTGGTTTTATTGCCAAGGGTATAGATATCGTCTCATTTAAAGTAACCGAGATACAGTTTAAAATGGCGCATTTACACGATGGTGTTCGGGGAAGGAAGGTAATGTTTAAACTCATTCCACTCACAAAACACAGCTCCATTGGGAGAACAGAGTAGCTTATTTCCAATATTACTACTTAATGGACCTACTTTATTTCATGCATTCATATATGCGCTTTGAGTGTGTTCACCTGTTTTCGTTGTATCTTGCGTGTTAACCAATCTATATTAATTTCAATGCACTCTCGTAACGTGGTTCACTGCAGTATGTCGAATTTGTACGAGCTGAATGGAATACATACTGAAGCATGAGTTGAAAATCAAGTTCACTGAATCATTCGGAGTTTTTCTGTAAGATTATCTCAGCAAACTTTCCCTATGTCCTTTATGTCATCTGAGCTATATCCTTTCTAATACATTCTGAATGTTGAAGTGATCTGCCAATTGTTGGCTCGGTTGGCGCACAGGTGTATTATCCAATTGTAGATACCCGCTTTAAAATCAGTTTATCAAGATCATTGGAGAGTTTGCAGCCTTCCCCTCCATAGTGAAACTCTGTTCTACACGCAATGCGGTGTGTGTAACTAAGCTGATCTCGTGAGTAATAGTGTGTTTTAGTTTCGTGTTTACAGCTCTCGTGTAACCAGATAAGCAAGTTTTGATGATCTATCTTCTACTGCCATATTCAGCAATTCATGTTGATTTGAGATCTCTAGCGCTTTTTCCGATTTCTAATCGGGTTCTTAAGGAAGGTTCACGTTGACACGTGCCTTCGATAGCTGTATATTATGGTGGTAACCCACTCAGTTTTCATTTGTCCTGCACTCTGAATGGAAAATGTGTATTTATTCATCGCCATCTTGTTTAGAAAAGCAAATTAGTATGCCTATTTTCTTTCTGTGTTCGTCGATTGATGATTTTCCAACTTTTGATTAATTAATCACTGTCTTCAAACGACTTTTACAACGGACTTCCCCTGAAAACTGGTTAATCACAACTATTTACTAAGGGTACCTTTTCGTATGCGTCATTTTTTCCTTTATGTTTGGTGTGTGTTACATGCTTACTTGTGTGCCCATCTCGGGATGTCTCACACCAGCAATTCTTGAATTGTTTTGTTTCCAACATTTAAAATTCAAGTGGCTGAGGCAGTTTCAACCGCTGTCTATAAAAAGCCTTCTTATTAGGTTGATGAATTTGCAGGACTGTGGCACTGATATCTAGTTCTTTGTGCGTATTCCATTCACGTTTGACATTATACTGTTCATAAGTGGCGAAGCAATCTTGACTAAAATAATTCGACGGAAAAACAACTGTCAACCTCAATTGTATTTCCTGTGTCAACAATCATTCTGCTTTTTTGAAGGGAATGTGGCTTGGGCAATAATTGTGAACAACTGCAAAATTCTCGAACTTTTTCTTCTCAGAATACAATTTTACATCACTACGTGGTATTTTTTGAAACTTTTGCACAGTAGTACAAGCAGTAGACAAAAATATGCCTGTAAGAGTTACTTCTAAGTAGGAATCCACATTTTGGTGTGCTCATATATTGACACTCCTCGGACTGGAACAGGGAACGTGCTGCTAGGGGCTCAGGTGTTAGCCAGTTAAGAATTGACTAAGTTGTGAAATTCCATTACACATCCTGTCCTGTTCCGGGTTGGTCTGAATGTGTCTAAGACACAGTTCACATACAATTTTTATTGCCAGTAATCTACTATTTTCACTGGATTTTTGGTTTCCTTTCAGAGTATGAATAAATGTTGAATTATTTGTCCACTGTGGAGCCAGAACCAGATTTGCATCCAAGTATTTCAGTGAGTACATGTGGTAAACTAACAATTTTCAGCGCATAGTGTACAAAAGTTACACCAGTTCTCGTGAAACGTTATACGACAACGGTATTCAATAATCGTTGGTAGCACCCAGTTTGGATTAGCCAGTACCAGTGACCGAAGCCAAAGGACACCTGCGTTTAACCATCGCCGTAAATGCTTTGCTCTGCGCCACCTGTGGCTCTACTCACACACCACGTATCCGGTATAAACGCAAAGGGATAAAACCAGGTCGTGTGTAAGTGAGGCCTCTATATCCAGCCGGGCAGTGTTGGTTAGCCAACTGGTAAGCTGGCACAAAATTGAAGCCACTAGCTTTAGGTACTCCATTTGTAAGATGTAAATTGGAAAAGACACTGAAAACATAATGCAAGAATTATCTCAGTATACGGGTACATATAAGTGAACTCTATAGAGAAAATGGAGAGAAAACAAAATGTAAGGTTGGACTGAAAGAAAGCAGGCAAAATATTCATCATGCAATACACTAACAGAGCTAGAGAAGGGGAAAGGTAGATGGCCACAGAAACCCGGGATTTGAAAAGAGGAGCGGGTGAGCTCCGAACGACGGCAGTCGTCGGTTAATCTGAACGAGAAGAAAGGGAGATAGCTGATATAACCTACTTGATCCTCTCGTACTTGTCTCCCCTTGGTCGACGGTATACTATGAGTACGTTATTAATTATTGATCCCAAACAGCTAACGCATTCGCGGCCGCGTACGATGTAACGCCATGCAGTCATATTTCAGTGACCAGTCATCGTGTGGCTTCTCCTATGGTCCCCGGTGCAACCGTGTTTTTTACTTGCCTGTCCTGTACGTATGATTCTGTGTACGTCTGCTATAGGAGGCCTGGTACGAGCTCACCGTCACTTTCTCTCATCGTGAAACTAATTGCACCCAACGAATGGTTGCTCTTTTGTTAACGACCCTTCCACTAATCCGCTGTTCAAGCTCGTTCAAACTGAAACTTTTCGAGCGTTGTTTAACGTACTCGAAGTTTTCACGCCGCCGAGTTGGTTGGACCTCACCTCGCGCTTCTTTTCTGTCTTCCCTTAATTGCTGCGTTGGTCTCGACTAGGCTAGAACTAACTACCTATCATATTCCTGGTCCATTACTGGAAATAAACCGTTTGTTTTCGAACCCTAGCGCCTTTTTCAGCTCCATGAATGCTGGAACCACATTTCGACTGCTGTTCAAGATAGGCGTTTTGAATTGGTGGTAGGCGTGGACCGATCACATACCCACTTGTTCACTAACATATCACCGCGACTCGTAGCACCGATGGTCCCCTTGTATACCGTCCGCTTCCGTCCTTGGTCACGCAATAGCTGCCCATTAAAGTTGAGAACCCCCGTCCAGATCTTACTCCTCCAGACCGTCTGATCCAACACCAGATCTATCCAATATCTGAGGTCAGTGTTACAGCGCGAAATACTGACCTGCGCAATATCTTGGTACCTCCGCTTTTGACTACTACGGTTTCGTTTATCTGATTTAAGTTATCCGTACAGCAGCTACTTTTGACTCTGGTCATCGCCCATCCGATGGACGCGACCTAGCCAACAGAGCTGATTCACAATCAGCAGAACATCCGTTCCATCCAAATCCGCTTGCTGCAGTATCTCCATTTTCGGAACCATCCCCGACTTGTGAATACCCAAGATACCTCCTGAACATTGCAAGTGGGAACGGCTACGTTGATGCGATGTCCAAGTTTCACTGCCGCACTGCGGTATAGCCGGCACCGTTTTGCGGTAGACACGGCGCTTAGTGGCCGTCTTCAAGCCGTGGTTCTACCGGATGCGCAATTACCGACGTTTCCATTGATGCGGATTTGAAGCGCAACACTTCCGCCCGGAGGAAGCAGAAAGAAAGAAAATACCTTACTTCTGTTGGTATTCATTCCAAACTAGGATGCTGCAATCAAGAAAGCCATGGTCAGTCGCTTGGGCTCGTCTTCGCCGTGTGCGAACGGCGCGCTGTCACCTGTAAACAGAAGTCGGAGCATCGTATACGTATGTAGGTGATTTGAGTCTCCAAACGTTGGATATTCAGTGGGCGTCCATCTTCCGAGTTCTGAAAGACAAGCTTTAGCATAGCAGTCAGATATAAAATAAACAGGGTTGGGGCTAGAACACAACGGTGCCTCACATCAGTGGCAATGTCAACAACAATAGAGGTCTACCCACGCAATCTGATCTTTGCCTTCATGTTCGCATGCAGCGTTCCAGTCAACTCGATAAACTTACCTGGACATCCAAACCCACCGAGTACTACCCGCAACGCCTTGAAGCTAATGAAATCAAGCGCATTGGTCCACAAAGAAGACAGGCAGGGATTGGTTGTGTTTCCGGCTCTCCTCTTGGGGCTGTCGAGCAGCAAGCACACGGTCAATCGTGCTGTGACTCGCTGCTAATCCATACTGCTTCTCGGGAACGTTGACCCTCCAAAACGTTCGCATTCAATTGGGACCCGGACGACACAGGAGGAGTTTTGCAAGCATCTTACCTGCGCAACTCAATAGGCTGATATTCCGGTAGGTTTAGGGACATTACTTGCTACCCTTGCCCTTAAACAAAAATGCTGTCGAAGCATTCCTGAATTACTGTTGCATCTCTTCTGGCTCCCAAGTTGGAGAAACCAGTTGAAGCAACGCATGTTCCAACGGTGGTGCGCCATTCTTCATTATTTCATCTGGCAATCTACCGTTGCTTACAGACTCCCCTTTGTGCAGTTGTCCAGCTGCTCACTGCATCTCTGGCAAATCCGGGGGGAAAGAAAGTGATGATTTGTCCACCTCCTGCGGCAGTCTGTTTACGGTCATACAACCACTGATAGCAGGACTGTTTAGTAAGCTGTCAGTGTTTGCGCCACACTTTTGTGATACCCTCTTGTTGGGTGCTTGAACAGCTGATGTCCTCGTCAATCGGTGTTTTGACGGACTGAACGGATGAATTGAAAACCGCCTTAATCAAACCACAGAACTTCATGTGTCCTTGGCGATCGACGCGACCTTCCATCCGCAAACCGTCCTTCATTCCGTGAACACGCGCGACCGTTTGACCGTGAGCACTCCGGAACGTCACTTTCGTCTGTATTGTCCGGATCCATTATGGGAGTGGAAAACGCCGCACTCTTCTCCCCTATCAAGTTGGAAATAGTCGTATTGTTGTCCTCAGGCCATTTCGGAAACTTCCGGCGTTCAAAACTGATCGTCCCGGTGGCTGTTATCGTGATATTTTTTAGGGATGTTGCAACACACACTCTGTCTGTGGGGTGGCGGATACAGGAGTGTCTTGCAGAAGAGCGGTAACTGCACGTTGAAAAGCGACCCATGTCGCACAGTTCTTTAGTCGGTTGCAATTCAACTTCTGCTGCTTTCCAGAGGATATGTTATAAACAAGTTTGCAAACATGAATGAAACGCTCCATCCGAACCATCTTATGATCCGTGCTACATTCAACGCCACGCGTCACTCGTGTGATGTACACTCTACGAATGTTTCTTTGCGGCACAATCACGTGACGGGGCAAATGGTGATCAGTCCATGTAGTGATGTCGCTCGTATCCAGCTGGAACGAGGTGTTCTTGATAGCCAGCTTGTCAGTACCACGCAGGCGGAGTAGATGGTCACCGTCCTCGTTGGTTGGAACAATGCCATGGGGCTTGGGAAATCTTGGCCAAGCTACGGAATTGCGTCTAACTGGAGGACAAACAATTAGCCACTTATTGGTGCCGATCGGGTTGTGGTGGACGGCTGACGGTGGACCAGGATTTTATATCATCTATGAGGTGCATAATTGGATAATAAACATTAAGGCACATGGTGGATCAACCTAGACCAAGTCGCGGGTGAATGGACAGTATTCGAGGGCTGATGACATGCGGTTAGCTTATCATCAAAGCAGTGGTGAGGAAAGTGACTGAGAAATAAAAACACAGCAGCATGATCAGTCAAATGATGAAAATTTGAATGAAACAGTGAGAAGACGCAATTCATGTAATGTTATCCGGAGTAACACTTCGTACATTCTGATCACACATGGACATGTAACTAATTTTAAACGAGTCAAAATTCCACAGAGCGGAAGTCATGGCTTAAGAGAGTAAACAGACAGACACCAAAAATGAAAGTCACAATTGTGGGACTGCTGACTACCAGGGTAACCGCAGTGTCAACACAAGTTGTTTTTGAACACACAGGCGGGGACTGTGACGTTTAATGGCCAAAGCCTCAGCAAACTGGAGTATGCGTTTCCGGTTGCTCCGAAAGATCACCGAGAACGCGTCAGAAACTTTGACTGTGTCCTGTTTGTATTATGTGCTTTGCGACGGAAGATTTGGGGTGCCGTCCATCGGCATCTATACAGGCTCCTGGCGTTTCTAATTGCGTCTCCAACCATTTGGGTACATGCTCCTTGATACGAACAGCTAGTTGTCGGTTTGTCCTCCCTATGTAGCTCATACTGCAGCTACATGAGTATTTGTATAGACAGTGAGATGTGACAGACGTACACTGCTTGTTCGTAACCGGGACGACTGGTAGAGTTCTAGTTCGTTGTATTACGCACAGTTTTGCAGCGTTATAAGTCCTGGATACAGCCTCCGTTAGACGCTTCCTCGTCATTGTTGACCAGCTGTCCCCTAGAAACGAGAGTTCCAAATACACCGTCCTCTTCGGTACCGTCATCACTTCTACGGTTGGGGTGACGGCTTTGCTGTACTTTTTAATAAACTCTAGAGGGTACCCGTTGACCTGCAGAGTGTCTGTCAGTAAGCCTAACTCTAGTTGTAGGTTGTCTTCCGTGCAAATCCTCCGTGCTCTATGGAAAATCGCCCTGACTTGACTTCTATCATGCAGCATAAATTAGCACGTTGGCTAGCTGAGTTGATGGAACCAGTCAGAAAGCAATTCAGTGAGTACAGTCTAAGGGACACTTTTGATATTAATAACTGTATAGATGGCTTAAATGTCCGAGATGAACTGATGTGTTCATTTGACGTGACATCCCTGTTTACCAACATTCCGCTCCATGAAAAAGTTGACAGCATTTGCGAATTCATTGTAAGTGGCAATACTCTTTTTCCCATCCCGATTGTCGAGCTGAAATCTTTATTAGTCCTATGCACACATAACTTAAGGTTCAACTCTCAACCGCATAGTTTCCGACAAGTGAATGGGGTCCACTTTTAGCTGATTTCTTGATGGCCAAAGTAGAACCCATACTATGCGAAAGCCAGTCAAATCCAGCGCTGTACAGACGCTACGTAGATGACATTCTGGCCATCTTTGACAGCTCCAGTGAATCGGATGCGTTATTCTCGAAGTTGATCCAGGCTAACTCGAACCTAAAACTGATAATAGAGAACGAAGCGAATGACTGCCTTCCGTACCTGGACATTCTAGTCACTCGAAGACAAGACGGCACAGTGGGGATATCCACCTACAGGAAACCTACTTGGACTGGACAGAACATGCATTTCAAAAGCTTCTGTCCGGTGCAGCACAAGAGAAGACTAGTCAGGGCGATTTTCCATAGAGCACGGAGGATTTGCACGGAAGACAACCTACAACTAGAGTTAGGCTTACTGACAGACACTCTGCAGGTCAACGGGTACCCTCTAGAGTTTATTAAAAAGTACAGCAAAGCCGTCACCCCAACCGTAGAAGTGATGACGGTACCGAAGAGGACGGTGTATTTAGAACTCCCGTTTCTAGGGGACAGCTGGTCAACAATGACGAGGAAGCGTCTAACGAAGGCTGTATCCAGGACGTATAACGCTGCAAAACTGTGCGTAATACAACGAACTAGAACTCTACCAGTCATCCCGGTTACGAACAAGCAGTGTACGTCTGTCACATCTCACTGTCTATACAAATACTCATGTGGCTGCAGTATGAGCTGCTTAGGGAGGACAAACCGACAACTAGCTGGTTGTATCTAGGAGCATGTACCCAAATGGTCAGAGCCGCAATTAGAAACGCCAGGAGCCTGTATAGATGCCGATGGACGGCACCCCAAATCTTCCGTCGCAAAGCACATAATACAAACAGGACACAGTCAAAGTTTCTGACGCGTTCTCGGTGATCTTTCGGAGCAACCGGAAACGCATACTCCAGTTTGCTGAGGCTTTGGCCATTAAACGTCACAGTCCCCGCCTGTGTGTTCAAAAACAACTTGTGTTGACACTGCGGTTACCCTGGTAGTCAGCGATCCCACAATTGTGACTTTCATTTTTGGTGTCTGTCTGTTTACTCTCTTAAGCCATGACTTCCGCTCTGTGGAATTTTGACTCGTTTAAAATTAGTTACATGTCCATGTGTGATCAGAATGTACGAAATGTTACTCCGGAGAACATCACATGAATTGCGTCCTCTCATTGTTTTATGCAACTTCATAAAAGGAACTAACTTTTTCAAATGATAAAATTGATCATACTATGATAATACGAATGAAGTCCCGTGGTAGCAACAGATAAGTGCATGAGGTATGCGCACAGATACAGTGGAAGGTATATCAATAAAAACGGAACGACCCACCGACTATTCGAGGTCCGTTGGATTGATTAGGCCATCACATTTTAGGAGAACAGCTTTGGAAGGTAGGTTGGGGTGACATTGGATGGCGAACGTTAAGCGCTCGTAGGTGAGCGGAGCTAGAAAATTCCATTATGCGACTAATTCGCAGCGAAAACTGTGCGCAAAATGAGAAGACAGATGTGGCCCGAAAACTCCCATTTGTTCTTGTTACCAGTGAAAATAAATATGATGGTGATGGTTACAATTATATACGCAGATAAAGTTGATGAGACGGCGTACAAAAAACACGAGACATAATTACAAAATTTAACTGTGAACTGTAGACCTTACAATACTTGAACAGCACATTATTTGTGGGTTAAAAGCACCATGGAAGCGCAAAAGTGAGCGTTAACCCCGGATGTCTGGCTATCCTTTGAACTACGCTTAGTCCAGTGGCAACGTCTGCCGATAGGCTGCAGTTGGAATAGTAAAGTTTGTTATCACAGACGTCTTTGTATTTCCAGCCAGCTGAGCAACCGATTCGGCTTCAAAAATGAAATTGGCCATAAAGGCGAGTTTCTCTTTAATAATGTGCTGCGGCGCAAGAAAACTATTATAAAACTAAATGAAAGAATGCAGCAAACCTCGATATTGGACCTTCCAAATAAAAAAGTCCCAAGGTTAATGATTCACGTGACTACGACCATATGCAACAGTACCGTAGTGGCCAGCGATTATGCCCAAAATAATACAAGGGCACACGTACAGTACGGCTCAGCAGTGGGAAGCGAAAGGGAGAAAAACTGGGCAAGAACAAGTTTCCACAAGTAAACGATATCAAGATTCAGGTATACATCATGATTAACGTTCGTAGGGGAAATGGTTTCTTGCGCGGGCAATTCGAGTGGTTATACTGTAACGGTCAACCGAAACCAGCGAGCGCGCACGAATCGAATTTGAGTTGTGTGACGGGGCGTGCTGCTGTGTTGCCGGTGCCGTCTTAGCTTTCGTTTGTGTAAGTCGTGTGCATGGCTTACTGGGCCTCCGACGCATGCTTGTTTGTATTGTTCCTCTTTTCAAGACTGTTGTTCGAACCCCTACTTCGGAAGAACGCTGTCTCCTGGTGCGTCCACGTTGCCCGAAGGTTGGTCCGCGAAGTCACGGGCATTCAGAGTAGAGTCAGCTGGCCTGCATGTTACAGTACCAGTCTTCGCTAGAAAGGCTCGTTACCACTACCATAAAGATTCCAATGTAAGAATGATCAACGTGGAAAGAATGAATGACGATACAGAGCGTGATAATCAGCATTCTATAAAACACTTAACACTTGTCGCGCATTCAGCAACGTAGCTACTCTAACACTTCTGGCAAACTGTTAGTTGCTTGAAGCCATTGTGGGTGGATGTGCGTGAGGACCACTCGGTGTCGGTGACTGTGGCGTTACGTTCTACTCACAAGCCGTGGGAGGCGGGTCTAGACATACGACTGACCAAGCCAACTTGTGATGATTCGCCATCGACAACAAGCTTTGGAATGCACTGTGAAAGACCATAAGCAACACCACATCTATGTTTGCATTTTCTTCGCTCTCTAGCAAGACGGGTTCTGCCCAAACCGCTCATGTGCCATTGGCTTCCTCTTAGCCGGCGCTGTCGGAACAAAGGTGCTAGACTGCGATAGCAACATAGATAACCTATACTCAGAATGTTAAAAAAATACCAGTGTTGGCTAGCAATCTATTCCGTCTACTGCTCCTTCCTGCGTAGTTTTTGGAAGACGGCCAAACTAGCTGAGAGGCTATCTGTTCAGTTGATTCAACAATTACCTATTTCGAAGTGAACGCTTGATCACCGTCCCAACATCCGTAGGTGACTCACGGGTCTAAATGATAAGCATCCAGTCGTCGCAGACGGTGACGTTACATTCGTTATGCATTATCAGCGTTTGATGTTTCCAAAATAAGATGTGATCTGCTTTGTTCACTTCGTCCCGTAGGTCCCTACTGCGTGCTGACCTCCAATGACTCAAAAATGGGTGGTAAAAGGCCGGTCACCGTTCATTGGCACCAAAGGCACTGTGTTGGTTTCCGATTTCAGTGGACACTTCGAGTGACGCTAAATCCGCCCCAACCGCCGGTCAACGCATGGGCAATTGGAGGCCTCTACCAGAAATTCCGCTTGAGTCGTAAATTCTTGCCCCACCGAGACAAATATTCCAATCTACAAGAGACCGCCTTTGGGACCGGTCTGTTAGCAGTGAAGTGCTGAAACACACAAGAATAACTCAGGAAGAAAGAGGCTGCAAACATCCAAAGCGAGTGTAGACTAACTTACGCAACCGCATTCAAGTACAGCAATGCATGCAATGGCGATCAGAGAGGTTGCAATTGAAACATACCGCCCAGAGAAGCAGAGGCCCAGTGGCTGGAACCAGAGGGATATGTGTTTCACGCGGGAAAGTTCAAACAGACAAACGGCATGAAGCTATCGTAATCAATCGAATGTGACGTTCACAGGGACAACCATTCATCGTGTGCAACTCGTGCAGTTCAGTCACATTTGTAGATGAGTTTTAGTATCAATACTGTGAGGGATTTGAACTAAAGATCAGTTAGTAATCACTGAATGAGTGAGGGCAGAGAGCGTGGTCAGCCGCTTCAACATGGTTTTGCATGCCCGGCGGTGTATTACCAGAGAGCAGTATATGACCGGTGCTTTTTCCTGCCCAAACCAATGCAACGCCATACTGGTGCGATTGTGCAAGTATGAGATATGGTGAGCGTGTCTAGCGACCCGCTATATCGGCGTGCAGTTAACGGGTTAGTACTTTTTATTGAGAGGAATCCGAGTCTCCTGAACCAAGTCCGGTTGTGCATTATATGGACTTGAGAGCACAAGTCTGTTCACCCTACCTACGTTAGAAAATCAGACTAGTTTAACGAGTCCAGGGACCGGATATCACCGGGTAGTTGTGTCGCGATGGTTATCAAACACCATGAGACTCTAACAGCTGAAAATGCTTGGCCTAAACACGTTCGTCTTCTAGGTTGCGCAATAATGGCCCACGAATTTCTACACTGCCCAGCTTATACCTACACTCATTTGATGCAATTCGGACGCAAGATTGGTTTCGCAGAAATCTCATTAAAACTAGAGAGGTAACGCAACAATCCGCGAGGCAGTAGCATTCGTTTCTTCGTGTCTGTTCTGCATTGCCTGATGCTTTTAACTACACGGTGGGCCAGGAGGCCAATGTCTATATTAACTGCCGCGCAGTCAAGACCGATGGACTGGATTGGCATCAGTTAAGATCTCCCGGGAGCCGAAACAAGCCCAGTTGACCCAATAAGCTGTCAAAGTACAGTAAAAGAAAAACCCATCGCGTTTGATCGCAGAATACGTCAACCCAGTTCAAAATCCGAAGTCAATAAGTGGAATCGACCTACCAGGATTTCTTTCAAGCGAAGGAGTGTGACTATATGTCACGCAAAGCTGATTTTCTTCTGTATTTGGCGTTAGGTGTGTTTCCAATAGCTCCAAGTAAATAACTGGATCCTTGCCTCGCCGTGTTATCTAATTATGTTCGCTCGATTTTCATATATATGACAACGTTTTTGTTCGACACGTCCTCTGAGGTTGAACTTTGTGTCATACACAAAGCAGTTCTAAACAACTAGCCGAACACTTTTTCCGCGGCACCTAGACATAAAGCAAGATTTTTGCAGATATCTAAGGAACTTGCGGGTCTCACGAGGATTTCACGGCAGTTGATCGACAATCTCAGCCTAAAGCACTCCGCAGGCAGATAAAAGTGGACGCCGCTTCATATGAACCTAGCTGTAAAAGTACAAAATATCCATTAGATAAGTCTGATTTGTAGATTCCACGTGAGTTGGCAATGAGACAATGCCGCTTCAATCAATCCAGAGGAATTCGCAGCAAGTAGAGAGAGATGCGAGAATATCATTCAAGCAGACATCCTGATGAACCCGTGGTACTGGTTCAAGTCGGTGAATGCGCAGTATATGTGAATCGTACAAAAGAAGCTAGCATCTAAACGAGCAATAAAAAGTAATTGAAACAGAGCCATTGAACAGAAACTTTCTCTTCAAACACATACGATACCCTCAGCCCTATCCTCGCGGCAATCGAAAGGTGGACTAACCTCCGACAACAAAGTCATTTCGGAATAATTCAAGGGCCTTAACGCCACTGTTTCCAATGAATAATAATATATTTCTCAACGCATATGTGTGATGCACGCTGGGTTGTGCGCGATCACTGCAGATATTTACAAGTCATACAAAAACGAACAAACGAACAGTAGCACAAACGTGAAGCCTGTCGTCAAGAAGGACGTGTTCAGAAGGTGAACGACGCGCGCAACACAGAAAGAGGTAGTTCACTCGCATCACGGAGTAAGTCCCGGAAAACTGGGATGTTACACTAGTTTACATTTTGCAAGGTTGTAAGATAAGCAATTTGTCAAATAGTTCAAGGTACTTCCTGAAAGAAAGCCCAAACGCATCTATCGAGTTATTCACAATTGGAGGAAAAAATTGGGATTAAGAGATATGTCAAGACAGGAGGGCGTTGGCAAGGCACGGCAGAAAATATCAAAATCCGGCGAACTGTTGGGCACATTCCGACGCAGGAATTTGTCGATTGCTCGAAAACGTCAAAAAGTTGAACATCTGGCGAACCGTTCAGCAAAGACGAAGTTTTATGCGTACATCCGTCGTAGATAATTTTCGTCGCTCATCCAGGCTATGAGGAGCGGAAAAAGGAATGTAATTTCATACGACCCATCATTCCGACCCATCATTTACGTTTTAGCACCTATCTCCACGAATAGCTGCAGTCTTCAATTCTTGCAAGAGTTCTCAGAGCACGCGAATCAGAATTCGCATCCTAAGCCTGACAGTGTCAGTTCGGTGGGTTCGAACTGATTCATTCACAAATACTGAAAGAGGCCTCTTGATTACATGCGAATCATCTACTGACGATTACGTTGATTCCATTCGATGGCATGATTTCCAAGGAATCCAAAGGAACCAGCACTATTCCTACCCAGTGATCGGCACTCTTCCGTTAGCCATATCGACTAATCAGCCTAACGAGCATTTCGCGAAAAACCTCAGGGCTTCTCCATAAACCAGCTATCTTAAAGCACCTTTAGACGATACTCTCATCTCTGTATCTCAGCGTGGACTCCTACTGAACAAATCCCGAACAAAATGCCGCTTTTGTGGACAACCCAACGCTAAGCACCAAAGCATCACATCAGATGCCATTCCCTTCGATTTTTCTAAGCCGTTCAACCGGGCACCACCCGGTTCATTTCTACAGAAAATGGAGACATACAGTACCAGAGGTGATATTCACCGCTATATCGCCTTATTTCCCATTTCTAGTACACCGCCACCAACCCGTTGCCTTGCGGTACAGGCTTTTGAGCCAAAGGCTTTGGGTGAGAATCCTAATCGTTCTCCTGTCTAGGTTCAGGTGGCCTGGCAGTATCTCAGCCCGCATACAACAATAAATCCTCACAACATTAACAATTCCAAATGGTCGAACATTTCCTGTTAGGGCTGGCCCTGATCCCTCCTCCCTCACCTATCTCAGCAAGTGTACCACAAAGGACAGTCTTTGGTCCATTGCCATTCAGAACCTACATCAATGATTTGCCGCAGAGGATTTCCAATCGCTCTCTTCTCTACGCGGACGACTCGAAAATCTGGAACCCTCATGATCCAAACAACCTGCAAACTGACCTTGATGTAGTTAAGCAATGGTCAGTGGAGTGGCGTCTTCTAATCAACCACGATAAGTATGCACACGTTTCATGGTGGCGATCCTGGCAACGTCTTCATATCACAGTATGTACAGAGAGAAACGTGTGCTGCCAAGGTGAGTTTTAGAAAGACTTCAGTACAATGATATCGTCTGATTCGTCCTCATTTCATCATGAAGAAGCAACCCACGAAGGATTCGCTTTATTGGGCATGAAAAAACGGACGTTTCCTTGAACTGATATAAAGGCCTCACAAACTCTTCATGTCCGACCATTGCTGCAATACGTTAACTCAGTTCTGTTTCAGCCCTAGGAAAAACACAAGTACACTTGAGCGTATACAGCGAGCTGGAACAAAAATTGTAGTGGGTGTTCAGAAAGTTACGTAGCAGTCTCGTCTTGAAATTCTTCATCTCCAGTCTCTGGATGGTTGAAAACTCCGCAGAGACCTCATTCTTATTTTTCTCCTGAGTGGCTGACAGAGGAGCATCTTACTCTCGCATGTCCAGATGGGCTACCAATCTACAATAAAAGGTTACTCTGAAAAAGATCACAGAAATTGTTGGACAATTTTTACTGTCACTGGGTGGCTACCCAGAGAAAGTACCTTTCGTCAGTTGTCAACTGTTCGTCTAGATTGCAACTGAAGGACCTTTCGGACTCGCGGCTGCTTGCTATAAGTGGTAGGTGAACGACACTGGAACTCTAGAGAGCGCGAGGCTACATGTCTTTTAATGACCGCACTCCAAAATAGCTGATCACGTGACAATAAAAGAATCGTACCTATCCGGACAACATAAGCCATCAGCCTCGCACCCACGTATAACTGATCGCCAACATCGCACTTTACATCTCAAAAAGTATACGTTATCAGAGGTCTGGCCTATTGTTGAATGAGATAGAATACAGCGCAAAAATAAAATACAAATGGCTCGTTTTTAGCTCGTAGACGTATAGGCGATTGCAATGGGCATTTTTGAAGCTACACCACAGCAGGAACCTAATGCTCGGAACTAATCTCAACCGTGGTTATTGAGAAATTAACTTCCAAGGAGGTGCAACATATACTGCATCAACGTATCGAGCGCATCTACTCAACCACAGCGGTAAAATATGACAGTCGGTTGGCTTTTATACAGAAAAAATTGGAAAACTGATATAAGGCGAGTGGTACGGCAAGGTATCAGAGGAAACCGGGTCCGGCAAATAATAGAAAACCGCATTGTGAGAGGGGACCAAGGTCACTCCGACTAAAACAACCTTCAGCAGACGCGAAGAATAAAACAACTGATTCAGCGATCCTATGATCGATACACCAGTACGAGACCGATGGCGGAAACTTCTTAGGTCGGTACGATTTTTCTCCAGGAATCGTGCGGGAGTCGGCTATTCTAAAATGCCGTTACTGGAGAAATTGTGCAGCTCCGATTGCTCTAGATATGTTCACATTCAAATTTCAGATCCATGACTTGGTGTTGACGTCCTGATGCTTGACTGGTATGATCCGGAGATTGACCAGACTGCGTCTTCTGTTGTTGCGTTCAGTGGTGTTCTAAGGGCAGGAAAATAAGAGAAGGAGTATCAAAACCTGGCTGCTCCAAACAGCAGAAACAAATCATACTTCGATTAGTACGAAGTAGCTGTCTTTTGAATATATGTACGCTCTCCGCCTCAATAATCTTTGCATGCAAATTGTTCTAAGAGTTGTCTACCCGGTCAGTTAAAAGGTTTTATCGCACAGCCAATCGTCATCTTGTTTTCTTCACTCTGAACCTATGATACCTTAAGTCTCTCTTCTGACACGTCTCGAACAAACCTGCCATGGGGCTACTTCCAGAGTGCTGGGTAGTTTTGTATATCTCAGTATAGTCTGCTCTTACCCATCTGCTTTCGAGCGAAAATGAGTTTAACGAACTTAGTCGATCTTAGTAGCCTAGACCCTTCATGCCCCATACCACACTTGTGGCCAGCTTTTGTACTTTTTCGAGGGTGGCTATGTCCTTTCGGATATATGGTGACCAAGCCTGGACACAATATTCCAAGTGGGGGCGAACTATAGCCGAGCGCAGTGGAATGGGAACCTCTAGACAAGGGTTACCAATCGCTGATTTTAGTCGATATAACGCCCACGCGCTTTTTTTCGCGAATGCGGTACACGGAACAGATGGAGTAAACGTACTAGTGACCTGGATACTCAAGCCTCGTGTTTGCTGCTTGGTTGCTAGTTCAGCTGTCTGTCCATGTGCATATTTTGAATACCCGGGCGATGAATGAAGAGCTTAGGCGAGGATGTGACTTTTGATAACGTTCAGCGGTAAATCCCACTTTAATGCCCATTCGCAAATTTCCAGAATGTCTCCTTGGAGAGCGGTCGACTCCGACGAACTCACGACCAGTTTTACATCGTCTGCACACAGATAACATGGGCAGACTAAACCATTGGTCATGTCGTTTATGTATACCAAGAAAAGTAGGGGGCCGAAGACTGATCCCTGAGGAACTCCACTTAACGGAGAACCTTTGTCCCCACAGTACTCCTCTTACTCTCACTCTACACAACCTTCCAACTAGAAATGCCTGCATTCACCTGCAGATTTTAGGGGAGGTTTCATCTTCTCAAAGTTTCCAGCGTAGGAGCTTGTGGTTTACAGATATGAGGGCTTTCTGAAAGTCCAGAAAGCGCATTTCGACCACTTATGCTTTGTCCAGTTTTTTCGTGACAATGTCTAAAATCGTCGGCAAATTGGTAAGACAAGATCTCCCCCGTAGGAAGCCACGTTGAGAAGCTCTGAAGAATTTCGGTTTGCAGAGAAACTTGCAGATCCTCTCTCATTATATTCGTTCAGAAATTTTTCTGACAACACTAGTCAGGCTTACTGGTCGGTAATTTCTAACCTCTGGTAAGTTGTCATCTTTGAAGATGAAAATTGTAATGGCCTCTTCCCAGTATTTCACCACTAGCCCTGTTTCCAATGTGAGACTAAACAGTTGGGCAAATGGCGACGCCAAAAATTTGGCCAGGGATTTTAAGACTGCTGGATAGATGTGTTCAGGTCCTGCGCACTTTGTACTGTTTGGTTTGGATATCGCCTGCTCAACTTTGTGGGGCGTACCGACCTGATCCACCATGAGCACGCTCACGGAATTAGGCCGAGGCTGCGGTGCTTCGTTGTCCGAGCGATAAACACTTTGAAACGGTGCCATGAACGCGTCCGCTATGCCCTTGTCAGTCGATATGATCTCCCCGTTATAGAAGAGTGTGATCTCAACTTCCTTCATGTTACGTCAAGCTCATAGGCTATACGAGCATTTCTTGCTACCTTGATTGCTCCATTTGGAGTCTTTTTGTAAGTCATGAAGGTTTTAAACCCCTTATGTTGCATATATGCCTTCAAGGCCGTGTACTTACGTTGGGAAGCTTTCTCGACCCTGACACGAGCCCACAACTTCCGACCTCTTCCTCCATTTTGTTTCTTGAGGACGTTCTTATCTGTAAGAACCCGGATGCTATAGACGTAGATCGACCACGTACTGTCGACGTCCTCTATAGGAGCCGTTGTGTTCCAGGTCATCTTATCAGCTCCCAATATCAGTTTCTTGCTGTCTATTCGGTGAAACAGTTGCACCTCGTGTGTTTGCCTTATTAGCAGGGAACATTGGGACGAAAAATAAATCGTTACGTGACCACCATTTCCCAGTGGTGCTGCTGGCAATACGTTTGCGGCGTCCGAGTTAAGATCAATTGTGGCACTGAGGCCATCTATCCGGGCCGGGATCTGGTGGCTACTCTCACATGCTGTGTCAGTGTGACTTTATTGGCTAGGTTGAACAGCTTATGATCAAACCCTCTACCAATAGCGGACCTTAATAACCAGTTGACTTTGTGAGCTGTAAATCCAAACGTGAAAATTCAGGGTTTCACAATTGCGTCTCATCTAAAATCATACATCTGCCACACTACTCATTAGTGATACAATATCTATGCTCCGCAGTGGCGTTGGTGGATTTCAGCGTGAGCTGATTGAAAAGTGCTGCCGCGGCAATCCATATTCTAAATCATTTGGTGGATTCCATATGAGAAAGTGGGACGGGTGGGTAACAGTTTGTAGGTCACTATGCATCCCATAAATACCATGCAATTTTTCTTCATGTTGCACATGTTTCGGGGCCGGAAAAAGTTGCTTTTTGCACCCGTCTTTCGGTTTGTCTTGGGCGCAATCAACGGGGACCGCTGCGTATCTTTGAGACCAAGATTGCCGTGTTAATTACATCAAGGAGCAGAACCCGATTTCCTATCAGTCGTCTTATTATACCGTGGACGAACCAGCGTACCGAATCAAGATTAACAACAGAAACCGAATCCAAATGTGAAACTTCCGAGCTCCTGTTGTGGCTTCGTGGCTCAGCTGGTAGAGCGCTTGCAGCGTTGAGGCATGCTGTGTGTGTCGCTGTTTCGAATTCAGCCGAATCACTGACCATTCACGATTGTGTCTCATCTGAAATCAATCTGCCTCACTGCTCATTAGTAATACCAAGCACTGTTTGACCCAGTCAAGGATATTCTTACGAATTCCTGGCCATTTTTAACGTTTGACGATTACCTTTGTTGAGACAGGTTTGCTTAGATGTGATAGGGAGTTGAGGCGGTTAAAAACATCGAACCGATGTGCAAAAGGTATGAACGACCGAGATTTACTGGTGGAGATGTCACACCTTATATCCAGCGTGGCGTTGGCGCGAAGTTGGCAAAGTTCTGGGCCACTGACGTGGAAGTTTGAGATGGAGAGAAAGTAGCTGCCACTTGTGAGTATTTAGCTGACGCGCGGGAGGGACAAAGGGTAGACAACAAGATTGCTGGGGCTGTCTATAAAAGGGATGTCGGTGGTGAACCAGGAGAAAAATTCAGGCACCTCGTTCCTCTCGGGAAGTATGGTCGGGAGAGGAACGGTGGAAAAACACGAGTGGTCTGTGATCGGTAAAAACAGTCAGGTTGTGAACACCCAGAAAATGTCGGATGTGTTCAATGACAAGGCAAATGGCCAGGAAATCACTATCAAAGTCACTGTCACACATCTGTGCCGGTTGGTGTTTTCGGGAGAGAAAAGACAAAGGCTGGATTTCATAATTTGTGTTCCGTCGTAAAACGGCACTAACAGTCAACTGATGTGCGTCAGCCTTCAAAACTAAATGCCCGCGTTCATCTGCCTTCAAGTGTGTTAATGCGGTTGCTCGGGACAAGGTTTCTTTGGATGCAAGAGACGTAGTGTGCGCCTCAGAAGACAGAAAGAAGTGTTAGGGATTAGCCCTTGAAATGCTCGAACGGGGTTCTATCAACTCAGAACATAGTGGAACATGGGGACAATAAGCGTCGTAGGCTTCTGAGCACCGTGGCTGAGGACAGTCCTAATAGCGCCAGTTGCCCAGGAAAAGTTAGGTGCAAATACTGTCTACTCGATGTCCAAGAAAATCTTTAGAATTAACCCCGAAGATGCTCTTCATACGGTTTAGAGTCACACCATATTCGGCGAAGCACTCAAAGAGCCTTTGAGGATGTGACGCGTGCTGTCGGACGCCTTCACTCGCAACTGAAAAATCGCCAATACAGACACACAGAGAACCGATACCACGAAACACTTAATCCATGAGCCTTTATAACGTCTGGGCGGCGTTCCGCAAGCCAAATGGCATGTGCAGGAATTCATAGTCCAGTGAGAGTGGTAACTGCAGACTTTGTGACACCCTGCAAGACCACGGGGATTTTGAAGTGAGCTCAAAAAAGTACTCTGGAGAACACAGTCTTCCCGTTAAACCCGACTGAGAAGTCGCGAATGTGAGGTTCGGGGTATAGATCTGGAACGGTAACGTTGTTCAGGGCGGGGAACTCACAACAGGGATGCCAGCCACCTGTTAATTTTTTAGAGACCATGTGAATATGTGGAGCCCATGGGCTACCTGAAGACCGGATAACGCCAAGTCACAGGAGTTGTTTAAACTCTGATTTGGCTACTTTGAGTTTCCGCCGCGGCAGACGTCTGTGACGCACAAAACTGGTTAGACCTTTGGTGACAATGTGATGATAAACCTCATGGTTAGGCCGCGGTGTTGAATTTAACGGATTGATAAAATGTGGGAAGTGTTGAAGAATGGCTTCATAGCCGTTAGCTGGTAGGACCGACCGCAGTTCAACCCAATTGGATGATATGGACTTGCCATGTACACATAAGGCTGTCACACTATCGTTCGTTTTCCGACTGCCGACATCCACTATAAGCCTCGAGGATGATAAAATATCGCTCCCGATGGTCGGGTGTTGTGCGTATGCCATTGTTAACCTCCTAGGACACTGACGTCTGAAGCCAAGATCCAGAGTGAGTAGCGTCTCGCCGCACGTTTGTATCATTGAAAAATGAGTTGTCTGTATTCTGCACGATACCGTTTGATGGTTGTGTTTGTCACCTACCGGGGGTGGTAATGCTAACACCCCCTGCCTGTGTCAGTGCTGAAATTCATGGCGGTCAAGCGGTCGCACACATAAAAGAGATAACACTGGGCAGTCATGAGCATCGTTCGCCATTATTGACCGGCCTCTGCGTTTCCCGAGTGGAAATTATCCTGAGCAGAACTGCACGGTCTGGTAAAACGGAGCGCTTTAGAATCAAATCGGCCATGATAATAGCAAAAGTTCGATTAACTTGTTTGTGTGAACGACTTGGTGAATGACGGCGATAGGGGCAGCTTCTCGACCGTGTTGCCATTTATTTATTGAATGCACATAGCCACACAGTCATATAAGAAAACTCTCATTTCAACGCATCAACCTCTGCTTGCCAGCTGACTTGACGATACCTCCGGTGAATGTTCGTGAGATACCGCGCGGCTTTTTTAACTCTCATGTGCCTGGTCAGCCGAATGTGCGAGTTTATACACTGATACGTCCTTATCGAGTATAAAAAACTATTTTTGAATGTCGTCCGGTTGGCTTTTGTACCACGCCTCAAGCGGGATTTGTTCGTTGACTGTTCGTTTGCTTCGTAGCTTCGCCGTGTAGCGGAAGGTCTGTGAACGAGTTCCGTTACTCAACTCTTTTCTTGCTGAAAGTTTGCGCAGATCATGCTCACCTGTGGCAGTAGTTCGTCCGATGATCGTCGCCTTTAAAGTGTCATAAGTGACAACAGTGGATCGGGTGTAGCTAAGTCTGGCGACTTCGGTAGTTGCCTGCTCGGGAAGATTCGCAACTATGAAATTATGGGGGGACTTTCTTGAGTGGCTGAGTCCAGACTCAAAGGTGGCTCCGACTTGGGCAAACTAAATCCTGGGTTCACCACTGCCGAACTCAGGAAGTTCAACATAAACCGGATTTTCCGAGACAATAGGGTCTGGTTCGGTATCTGCCACGTTAAACGAAGAACCACTCACGGAAAAAAACCGATCAGATGCAGGTAAAGAAAAATTTCCAGCAGTTATGCAGAAAAGTAAAAAGTTAACTCGGGCCCACCAACTGCATAGTGAAATTAGAAAGTGAATCAACAACGCTGCAAACCAAACAGTATTTTTCACAATAACTGTCCACGGAAGATTTCACCGCACCAAGTCTGCTGCGTGTTGGGAAAAAGTCCCTCTTTAATAGCAGGGAAGTTCCAGCGAATTTGGCTCCTCCAGATGTGCTAAAATGATGTTGCCAGGGCTAGCTCACAGTAATAATGACCGCGTGAAAGAGGAAGGCGGAATGCGCCAGGAAGAAGTGTGTATTTACTCAAATAATAGGCAGGCGGTTTATATGTAGAATGAACCTAACATGTATCAAAAACAACAATTGCGCGTTTCTCGAAGATGGCCGCTCATTAGTGCGCGCTGGTGTTTATCCCGTTTTTACCACTTAATCGTTCGAATTAGCATACTACTCGCAATATTATAGCCTATTTAATTGCATGGAGACGTGTCGAACAGAATTTGGTAATGAAAAAGGAATATCGTATGTTAATGCCCACCAAGTCAACCAATCCTCGAAAATTTTCAGTCTACCAGCAATCGTCCTTGCGTGAATATGGTATGATGACGGCAAACAAAGGTGCAGAATCTTCAGACTGTACGGACAGCACATTCTGTACTCCTGCTATTGCTAAGATAACTAAAGCCAATTTTCAAAACAGTAGTTCGAGCAGCAAATGTCAGCATATCACACGGAGGGAACAACGACAACTCATGTGCAGTTTCAAACACCGATGTATTTGGAGTTCAAGTTGGGAAAATGGCGGTTTTAGAGACTGAACTGACGAAACTACAATGTTGGTTTGAAAGGATTTTGCACCAGTTGGATCAGATAGTTAACATTCTAACTGTCTCAACTAACATCCACTATAAGACTGCCCCTAACCATAGATATCTCGTAGCCTCTCGAAAGTTTACTGATACAGTAGCAACGAAATTCCACAAGCGGTTATTCGGTGCAAGTCAAGTGGTGGTGTGTAACTTGCCTGAGAGAATACCTTTGCTGTTCTCAGGAAAAGTCTCAATCAAAGCCAGCTATTGTCTAAGACTTCGCAAGAAAATGTGGCAGAAGAGCCTTTCATTGTTGCTGCAGTTTACAAGCAAAACTGTGGTGAACCAATTCGTTAGAAGACAATAGCAAATCAGGAGCAACACATATTTTACGTCCATAAAAGTGTATGGTGACAAGACGCAACTCCAAAGAAAAATAGTACTAGCCAATATTTCCCGAGAAAGACCTCGCGTATCACAGTCAGTAATCTCATTGATTTGACTGTCGATCTCGTCTGCTTCACGAATTCTCTGACTTAGAATGTTGCAACAGGTAATGTCGTCACTTTGCCCGTTCGGACAGACACTAGGATGCAAACCAAGCCTAGCTCTATTGACACCAGGCGATTTCAAGTTTCCGCAGACAAGCCAACGGTTGATGACAAAAACGTACCCCATGGACCTAAACGACTCCCTCTGTCAACCGAGATATTGGCTTGGAATAGTCCTAGAGTTAAGGCACCCAAAGTTGCTCAAAGCATTAGGAGCAGCAGCTTAAATCCCCCTGATAATGAGCCAATTAAACGAGCTGAGTCAACTACTTCCTGCTGTGAGGATTCCTCTCCATTACGTGGAGTGAATGTAGATAGCAACGACGAATCCAAAACACATGAGCAAGGCTCCATACCAACAGCAAGACCTGAACGGTTCTTAATGGATATCAATATTCTGAAATTGAAATTTAAGTGTAAAACAACAGTATCTCACACAAGCCACAAATCTGGTTCTATGAACCACATTCCAGAAAACAGCGCTTTGCAGACGGAACCGTATAATTTGCCCCCTAATGCTTTCGAGCCAAACTAAAACTGTGCCATGGTTCACGGCTTTCATCCAATACCCAATAGCACCTTGGTACCTCACCATCTTTCCCAAAATGTGTGTGCTACTGGGAGCCAAATTACTAATATATATACCCCGAGAAGTACTTCGCCACCTGATTATATCACTGACTGCCAAACCAGTCCTTTTTAGTGCATCCCTCGGTATTTTATCCACCACCACCTGCCCCCCCCACATGTCCCACCCAGTCATCCTACCACAATGACACTCTTCCAGCACTGCCTATCTTGGAGTCAGACCTTTGTGACACCCACTCGAATATGAGCGGAAAATTGGTACACTCCACAGATTAGGCCCCTCCATCTGATATTTTGCAATCCATTGCCCCATCTGTTCAAGTGTTGTACCTGACAAAAAGAATTCCATTAAGTTATTAATCATAAACGTATTAGCGTTGATAAGCTGCACACTTTGTTTGTCAAACATGTCTTGCGAACACAAACTCATAGGTGGTGTCTTTAACATACCCAATATTTTCCGGAACCCAATCTCTTCCCAGCGAAGCAAACCAAACTTCTTTCAATCATTCAACTTGATGGTTGGAACCAACATGTGATAAGGCCCACCAGACACATTTGGGTCTCATACTCACCGTAGGTATCTCTTCTCTAGAGATATCTGTTCTGCAGCAACTTTTAGGAAGTGATCACAATGTCGTCAAATGCCCGCTTAAAATAAATAAGGCTACCTAAGTGACAGTTGTATTCCACGGTCCTATGAAATTCACTAATCCTTAAAGTGGAACATTTTTCTCACATCAGACCCAAACATAACGGCCGGGCAACTTATCAAATATGTGACATTTTGTGTGGAACTTCTGGTCCCCATAAAATCAGAACACGCCGGCTCGTATGCACAAGATAGATTGTTCGCTGCAAAGGAGACTGACGGACTCGAAATTCCTGGTGATGGGAATGAACAAAATGTGTGAACACAGAACGTCAAGCGCAACTAATAATAATAATAATAATAATAATAATAATAATAA
>QNGE01004592.1:0-20954 GCA_008508345.1 Paragonimus westermani
GTGGGGTTATCGATTGGAATTAACAGGACAGTCACTGTGTCTTCTCTCGAGGCGATCGGGCAACCTAATCATTACTCACAGGCGAAAGTGATTGAGTGTTCAGATTAGGTAATTCGGTCGTGTCTTGTGTGAAGTCAATGAAGCAGTGGTCAATACGGTTGCCTCATGAAGAGCGTGGCCGCAGTTCAAATCTCGGCCGTGGCAAAGATATGCACTACTGATCAGCTCTGCTAAGAACGAAAATCGAGGCTAGTGTTTCTTTTCGAAAGGGGCAGACTTGAAAGTCTGTGGGAATGCGGGAGCTGCAAACAAATGTGAGTAATGTTCAGCTAGAGATTAATCTCTCAATTTATTTTCCCAGAGACTTAAGTGAGCAACAAGGGAACAAAATTCAGTTCGGTGGAATTTTGATAATTTTGTATCAACAGTGACATTTGTCATGCATTCGCACCCATTTTTCAATTACGGTCTAACAATCGAGTGTAGTGCTGCGTGGACACGTTTGAGAGGACTTTACGAAAACTGACGGGAGAGGGTGAAGTGGAAGAAAATTGTGATGTTTTCATGCAAGCCTATTGTAGACTTATTCTTCATGAGGGTACCGTATGCCTCGCTAACAGAGTCACTAACAGGACGTCCTGAATTGGTAATAGGGTTAATTGTGAAAAGGCTGCTGGGGTTTCCTGAAGTAAAACGGCTTTCCAATTCATTAAACTTCACAGTTAGCCTAAGCTTCTTAAAACTGTTATATGCGGTGCTGCAAGAAATATTCTGCCTGGCTACTAACAGCTTCAGAGACTTCTCTGAGATGTAGTGTTTCTACAACGCAGAAATTGCGTGCAGCATAGTTCTTGAATAGCTCATAAGACCTCTGTTGTATCTCTTGTTCGAGCTCAATCAACAGCAGGCCTTGCAGGCTGTAAAAACGGTAGAGAACACGCGACACAGTAGAAGTACATGCCACATTGTCACATTTACAAGCGGTGGCATCGTTTGTAAGTGCGTGGACGAATGAGCCGTTGATCGTTGAAGCCGCGACCAACCAGGAGGCAACTTGATCCTTGACACGAGTGTGGGGCACACAGGCGACCTTAACGCGTATACAAACTCGGTCACTCAGCTCTTCGTGTGAGAACTAAGCATTCATCCTAGGCTAGTTCCGTATTTATGCTTTTCCAACGACGGAGTTTTCGAACAACTAGTCGCTGATTTCGGTCTGGTCGCTACTGAACAAAGGTAGGAAAAAAGGGCAACGTGCCAATGTACGGTCTGAGTTCAAGCTTGTGCTCCAATAAGAACGGCAGTCCTGCATGGGGCCCCGCCACGTGGTCTGTCTGAGACCAGGCCTGATTCGGAAAACGGAGCGTCAAGTATAACATTGACACGCACGACATCTAAGACTAATGCTGGCTAAAAAGAGCTTATTTCCAGCGTACAATTGCAACACCAATGACCAAGCGATGTAATATTGTAGCGAGAAGGCGTCCAATAAAGCACAATGTTTATTGTCCAAATCGCCAGTCACATGCAACGCGCGCTCTCTCGTTTATGAGTCATAATTCCAACCCGCAGCACCCCCCGGTTTCCGTTCACACGTCGTGTGCACTTCTAACCGGTTTACGTGTGTGACCGGTGCCTTCTATCGGGGGGTTTTCCGCTTGCCATTCCTCGCCTGTTTGTCCGATTTCCTTGCGCGATGGCTCGTCCGGCTGCTCGTGCTGTCCTCCATCCACCCAATGTTGGCCTTGACCGAATTCCAACATCGTGTCGAGATGTTCCTCTAAATGTTGGAGAAACCACGCCTCCGATCTGGCCGTCTGTCGTATTTCGCCTGCCCTGCCTCGCCCGTTGGTCCGATCCAGTCGAGCGATGACTCATCCGGCCGCGCACGTTGTCCTTGATCCGATCGCGGCAGGTTTTCGAACGTACCTCCCCCCACGTTGAGGTATTCGGCCGAGCGTTCGAAAACTNAAGCCGCGACCAATCAGGAGGCAACTTGATCCTTGACACGAGTGTGGGGCACACAGGCGACCTTAACGCGTATACAAACTCGGTCAATCAGCCCTTCGTGTGAGAACTAAGCGTTCATCCTAGGCTAGTTCCGTATTTATGCTTTGCCAACGACGGAGTTTCTGAACAACTAGTCGCTGATTTCGGTCTGGTCGCTGCTGAACAAAGGTAAGAAAAAAGGGCAACGTGCCAATGTACGGTCTGAGTTCAATAAGAACGGCAGTCCTGCATGGGGCCCCGCCACGTGGTGTGTCTGAGACCAGGCCTGATTCGAAAAACGGAGCGTCAAGTATAACATTGGCACGCACGACACCCAAAACTAATGCTGGCTAAAAAGAGCTTATTTCCAGTGTACAATTGCAACACCAATGACCAAGCGATGTAATATTACCTTGAACCAGCCACTTGAAAGATGCTTTGTTTAACCAAGACGGCCGACCCGGACGTATGTATCGCCGGCCAGTCGATCCGGGACAGTGGATTTCCTGGGTCATGTGGTGGATTCCGCATGAGACGTTCAGACGGGTGGGCAACAGAATGAAAATGTGAAATGTCTAAGTTCCCGGCGTGGCTTCGTAGCTCAGCTGATACAGCGCCTGTTGCGTCTGGGAATGTCGGTTCTGTCGCTGTTCGACTCCAGCCGAAGTCCTGATTTTCCACAATTAGACCTAATCTAAATCAATAAATCTGCCAAAGCACACATTGGTAACAGTATGACTGTTTCATAGTCATGTATCGGCCGAATGAGAGCGGCCGCATGTAAGTAAAAAGTGACCAGTAGATGCGGCGATTGAGTCAACCGAGGTATATAACCAGTGTGCGTTGTTAATTCCGTCCATTAATTACTGTCCCGGAATTCAGTAGACAACGATATTTAAAGAGTCTAACGTTTGTGCGAGTGCGGCCTGTTCACCTTACATTACATTAATTGGCATTCTAGGTCTAGGCCAGAGACGAGGGAGGCCTGGGGCTGGAGGTTATCAGATAGGCTTTAACGGGACAGTCACTATACCCAGTTCTACCTATTGTGGAATCTGCATGCCAATTACCAAGAATGGCGTTTCAGAGGATTATGAGAACCAAATTCTACTCAACAGTAAAGGTGTGATCTGTAGCAGTCTTCGCTTATTCACCGTGCCATCAGGCGCGCAATTCAAGACAGACCATGCAGCACTGAATTAGTACTACTTCAATCAATCATGGTTGTGTGCAGGCTGGTATACTGCTAGGAAATTTAGGCCTAGATAGGAGACCGATAAGGGTGCTTAATCAAATCTTTTGACTGAAAATCCTGTATCGTAGAATATCGGGTGAATGACAATGAAATAGAATTAGTGTTACTTTTTTCAGGAAGAGTATGAGTTTTTTTACCACCCTTCACCCCGGAGGACCAGAAGATCAGAATTCATTGTTTTCTTGATGTGAGTGACTCTTTCGGTGTCCAATAGGTCATTGAGGTACGCAAGCCGTCCCAACGCACCGCGATCCTGCGTCGTTTCGGCATTGTGACACTTAAAGTGAATGCATTCTTGCTCACCTTTATCAGCTCCGCATTCCCGTCAGCCACGGCTATCACTCTGCCCGGCAGAATGGCAATCGCGTTCGGTTCGCGGAACTCGCCTGTGGTTGTTCCAAAGCCACCAAAGTGACCGCAGTGCAAACTGGCAATTCGCGGGATTCCCTGTGTAACAGTCAACACATAGAGAGGGTAGTAAATAGGAATATATGAACATTAGACGTCATTATATTAACACGTACGTACGCGGACCCTAGATGAACACGGGGTAACCCTTATAAGAAATAGTTCTGACGAGTAGCTTCATTAGGTCGTCAACATGGTCTCTTGATATCAACTAAACAAAGACGCTATGAAATATTATAACTATTCAAGGGATAGTCTGTTCGAGCCGTATGGTCGTGACTAGTTTAAAGAAGACAAACGTACTGTTCGCCTAATCTTCCAACACAATTTTTGTACAGTTATCTTATCTTCTGTTTTTTACTATGATATAATCTCGTTCTCTTTTGCCCACCATGACTTACCTCTCTGATGAGTTACTGCATTCTTTTTGTATATACTTCTGTCCAGTTAACCGTCCTGATTACTCAGTTTCTGGCATTATTAGAGGTTCCCGCAGCATACCCGTTATCCAATCCAGATGTTTCAAAGATCGATCACATCTATGGTTCACTTGGATGATCGCAAATAAACCAAAATGTACTTAAGTATCTCAACCACTTTAGCCAAACTGCTCATAGTGTTTATGTTGCCTTTACTAACGCAATTTCGGGAAGTTGTATCATGACATGCTTGACGAAATACCTGAGTCACGGTGATATATACGTGTTAAGATACCTTAGAAGACTAACGCAATCAGTATTACAATTAAGACCTCTACTATCAAACTCTGTTCGTCTGTTCTAGGTTTGTTGCTTCGAAATTGAGTTATCTCAATCGAACATTTTCAACATTTTTTTGGCCGTTTCTCACCAGTTCGAAAGTTAAAACTATCCGGTGAATTAATTTTGTGATTAATTCAAGTTGTGTTATTCCCAATATGTTTATTAGTAAGAAGACTAAGGTTTGTGTAAAATTCGAATTGAATAAGGAATAACGGAAGAACGGTAAGATCGGGTGTATGCAACTAAATGTTTTTACCGGGACGTAGTGGAAGATGTGGACATGATCGGAAGCGTGAAAAGTTTTCACACTTTATGTAGTGACAAGAAGCAATGAAGTCAGTGAGCTGTTTAGGAGAGATGCATCTGCAGCAGGATAGTTTTTTAAGGGATCGGGCAAGAAGTACATAATCTTTCGTTAACAAACCGAATAAAACAATGCTAACGAACAGACAGGCCTTGGTAAATTAACTAATCAAGTAATGTCGAATAAAAGAAAAATTCAAACGCGAGATATAACACGGAAGTTTACAGACTTCGGTGAAAACTTCAATAGCATAAGTGGACCATACCAGATGATTATTAAATTTTATCCCCACATAGTCAGCGGAATGCAGTCGAGGTGAAAATTCCTTATTTACAATAAGTGAATCATATGCATCTGAGAGCTTCTAATAATGATTCTTTATCATAAGCGAAAACAAAATGTTAACACGTTTGGTTTTGTTAACAGACAAACTTTAAGCTTCTGACTAACCAGCCACCTGAGGAAGTCTGCCCAGCAGGACGGAAGAAGGCCCAATTAGGTGCTTAATATCTAACACCGCATTATCTTCATATATGACTAAAATATCTGGTCGTCAACTGAAGTGAATACGATATAAATTGAAAATGAGAAAGGGGAAAGAACACACCCCTGTATGAAAACGCAACGTCCAGGTTGTTAGCCTAGAAGTGGGGGCTAAGGTGAGTTTTGGTGGAAAGATTCTCGCCTGTTAGACAGTCACTGATTAAACATGATGGGAGATGAACAAAAAGAGATGACAATGAACGAAGGAAGAATGACTACAGATAAAAATCACGGTTACGCCATGACACTATCCAAAGTACTCACTTACGGCAAGAAAATTCTTGGAATAACTGCAGGTTACAATTTGGGACAACATAATTATTAATTCATTACGGCCTCGGAATCGATCAGTAACACGCAGTCGATATGGATACATTTTACTTTCAAATGCAAGTAACGGGTCGATGTCAACGGAACGACAGGTTAACGTCGAATAACTTAAATGCACTTGGTAAATCGACCCATACAGATAACTGAATATGGAGACCGTATCAAAGATAATAAATTAGTATGGTACTAAATGTACCAGTAATAAACGAGACAAACATCACAAACCTTTATTATGAAATTTCGCGCGAACCTCAACTGTACAGAGCCAAGGGGTGAATAATGTGCGGTGCCAAATGCACATTGAATATTGTAACCACCCTAGTTCAAAGTAATGTAACAGTCGAGCCAGAGACCGTGTCAGTATATGACAGGAATGGTTTACTAGAGACAATCTGGTCGTTACACCAATCAGAAACAAATTCGAGGCGAGTTTTACAAAGAGTGAATAACTCAGTGGATAGGTGAACGGTTTAAACGGCGAACAGGAAACGACAGATGATCTTAGAGGGTGGCAAGACTTGTTGAGTCGTCCAGAAATAAATTCCTCTTGCAACCAACAGAAAAGTGCCCCTGGTGCGATGAAATACAATGATGAAGAGAATGTCACAGTTCACGAGGAAACTGAATGTCATCGGATGTGATTAATGAACAGATGAACTGGAGTCGGTTAAACAAGAGGTTATCGTTTTGATTACCAGTATTTGCCGGGACGCAGAACAGAAAAAACGGAGAACAGATGAAATCACAAGGTATGAGGAAAAATGCCGAAGCGATTGCTAGTTGAGCAGCAATTCACACAACGTGTAGTCAGACAAGCGCAACGACCCAACATCTTGCCAACGAAGTATTACAGCACAATGCAACGAACCAGCATTGACCATCACTAGGTTTCTGTTGTTTCCAACAGGGCCTTCTGTTGTATGTACATAGGGTCAGCTTTGAATAACCGTTCTAATGAAAAAACATTTAACTGGTGAACACAGAGCTGGGATTCCTCTTTTGTTATCAGCGTTCACTTATTGTAAAAGGGGAAATGCCACCAGCTGAAATGTTTCGATTTGTGTTCAGTTTTATGAAGAATATATGACTGGAACAGGCTTGTTTGAGTACTCACAACAGACCTCACATACATTTGTGTTACGTGTGAGTGTACCGGTATTAAACCACTTAAGAGATTATGGTGTGTAAATGCTACACAATTGGAATAGCTCGTAATACGCAACCGCATGCAAACCGAGCTGTCATTGGATGTGGTAACTACCAGAAAGCAGTAATAATTCAGTAATACAAAGACCAGTCTATTCGAAGTCAGTAAAACGGACAAAAACACAAGGTAGAAAAGTTTGACAGAAATCGATCAAGAACAAAAAACTTAAAACTTAGTTTGAACACATACACTGGGTTTTAAAGGCGTGATGAGTAAACCTTTGAACATCGTCAGCCAGCATATCCTCCGATTGTATGGTTGTAATGTGGAGCAATCAGACAGATCACTGTTCTGCCTAACTTAGGTTAACTGATGACTTATGGATGAAATGGGCAACAGACAACTGCTCAGTGCAGAAAAAAGACATGTTACTATCATCAGTCGCACATGCAGAACAGACAATTACAGGTTGACAAGGTATAGACAAGCATACATTCACAACAGGTGTGTCACCAACACCGCGGTAACCCTATGGGTTACTTCAACCATTGTTGTACACATAGTGTAGCGAGAAGGCGTCCAATAAAGCACAATGTTTATTGTCCAAATCGCCAGTCACATGCAACGCGCGCTCTCTCGTTTATGAGTCATAATTCCAACCCGCAGCAACCCCCGGTTTCCGTTCACACGTCGTGTGCACTTCTAACCGGTTTACGTGTGTGACCGGTGCCTTCTATCGGGGGGTTTTCCGCTTGCCATTCCTCGCCTGTTTGTCCGATTTCCTTGCGCGATGGCTCGTCCGGCTGCTCGTGCTGTCCTCCATCCACCCAGTGTTGGCCTTGACCGATGCGGGATTTCGTACAACGGGTTCACTGGTTTGGGACTGCTGTGTTATGAAATCTTTGAATCATTTCGGGACGTGTGTCGCTACTCATTGAGATAGCTGTCTATGTGACCTGCCTATGTAAACATCACTGTAGCGATAAGTGAATTGGCAGATAAAGTGAGCGACGGTCGCTGAATTCCTTTCGGTTCTTCTTGGATGATTACAGGTTTCCTCACAACAATGAGGAAAAAAGCCAGATATGGCTCTGCTACTTCATTAGGCACCAGAGATACTGATTGCAATTGTAGGGTGGATGACTACCAGGATGATACGACACAAAAGTCCGGTTGATTGCCAAGCTTAGTGTCATGTGGGTCTGTTGGAAAATCCTGACAACTGTATGTGAAGAAGCGCAAGACTTTAAGTAGTGTATCTAAGTTCATAAATGAAAGATGAGTTTTTTGCAGCGTCCAAAAAAGGTCGAATAAATATCCTATCCCAACTGATGTGTCCATTAGCATTTTGTTCTTCACAGCTAAGAAGTTACCGGAACATACACACTTAGCTGGATAAATGAGTGCATGTAAGCGTGCCCCTTTAAGCTGTATCAACAGACAGCTTGCGAGAAGCGAATTACATCCTGCTCACTCTAGTCACCTTGGATAGATTGCCTAATTGCATCAGTGTGAGAATTTGTGAGTAGTACACCTAGGCATGCTTGTAAGCTGTTTTCAATTATCTTTATCTGATTAGGTTCCGAGGTGATCGATAAAATATCAGTGATAAGTAGTGCGGCAGATTTATGGTTTTAGTTAAGATATAATTGTGAAAAGTCAGGGCTTCGGGTAGATTCGAACCAGCGACAGACATAGCATCCCTCAACGCGGCAAGTGCTCTACTAGCTAAGCTACGAAATCACACCAGGAGATCGGAAATTTCACATTCGGGTCTCATCTTAAAACAATAAAATATCATCAGCTTGTTGTCTGTAAAATTCGCCACCATTTGTGTTTTATTATGAACATGAGTGGACCAGACAAAAAGTGATCAAAACCGACAAGCCAACCGGAACGCCAAAAATTTGTCCTCAGGCGATGTCTCTTAGACTGTGGACTTAGAGAGTGTAGATAAAATGTAAACTTTTCAACATACAAATAAATGCATATCAACTGTCATGTCTTTCAGTTTTTACACTTGGAAGTCTTACTTTACAGCATGGTCTAATTACGAGTAATTTGTCTCTTGTGCTGAAACTTGCGAGAACGGCATGGTCGTAACAATTATGCCTAGATTCACCCAAAATCGTGCAATACCTTCATGAGTGTTTGGCCAGCTCAACTGCGTGTTAGTAGGAACCATCTTGACAAACCAGTAGGCGTGAGACTACAAAAACTTCTTCCTCTTCAACCAGTCTTCTGAGTTCGGACATCCACTAAAAGTGACAACCAAAACAAAACTAGTGTTTCCACAGCTTCTGGAGATCGCTCAACTCAACAGGATATACCTCGGTAGACCGGCTGATAAAACAGCTCAATAGTTTTGTTGTATTCATCAGAACGTTTTTACAAATTAAATCTTGGCTACCTTTAATCTCGGTTTTCCAACAAATGGTTCAGTTACCGCAATTCTACCGCATGCAGATGCACTACAGGTTTCCTAAAGATTTCAAACAGCGTTTGACACTTATCTTGTTCTATTAAATCCCTTGACTTTGACACACTTTCATATTCAACATCGTCGTGCCATAGGATACATTTTTACTCACACCTTTCCCTACGACTGCCACATAAGACCAGATTGCTCTCCAACTTCAATTGAACGAATTGTACCGTCACAATCTGCTTATGACCTCATGGTTTTCAAGCTTTGGATATTGCTTAATACCTGACAGAAGCGGAATCCAAAAAGAATACAATCACTGCATTTTTCACGACGGAGTTCGCAAGCGCAGTTACATTAAATCCACCTTCGCCAATCAATTACCGGGAGCACCCCGCTCACACTGTGTCAGGCTTGTAAACGGGCTTTCATCCCGTTTTTCTTATGAACACATTTTTAGAAATTTCAAATTGTGTAACAGCTCAACTTTTCTCAGTTTTACATCCCCAATCAGTCCCGCATGTGCTAAATGGATGTCAGCTTTGATGGAATTTGTAAGCAAGGCAACTAGAAAACAGTCCCAGATAGAAGTTTTCACATATACCTAGCTTCCTCCAAGTTCGAAAAACATGCTGGTAGTGGTATCTTCCACAATTTTTGCTCAAACTAGTTTCGCTGTACCCTAAAAGTGGCATATTCTCTGTACGTGAGAACTTGATGATTGCCTCCCTTTATTTCCGCAGTGTGTACTTCATAGTTTGAAGCGAAATCAGCTCAAAGACAGACTGATAACCATGTCCATATGACGAGAAGTTTGGTTCAGTTTTTCCAATCTGTGAACTCATTAAGAATCCCATGAAGAGTTTCCGCGTCATGTGTCATCAGCTTGGCATAAGAGCTATGATCGGCAACCAGTGATGGTCCTAACTTCAGTTAGCTCGATGTAAACTGAACCAAGGAGTGGTGAGAAACGTTTACTATTGAAGAAAATTGAGCAGGTATAATTTAGAGTCTAACGCGTGTTCCGTAAGAGGTTGGTTGAAAAATCCCTGTGAATACCAGAGCTGGAATCATTTGTCAGTGACCTTCAGCTTATACAAAACAACTCCCTACTAAACTCTTATCCGTTGATGACTTTTCTCCTCAAGTTCATATGTTCATTTTTATCGTTCATTGTCACTTCGCAGCATGTGCGGGAAACTGTCTTCATCCTGGACAACCGCATGAGTGAAACGCTTGACAGGTTTCTATTCTCCTGTTTCCCAAATCTTGTGTCCTCGTCTACGATGTCACTAAATAACAGGCAGTACTGTCAGTTCTATTGCTCTCAGCACCGTAGGCAAAATCTCAACGTTAACACGAGACTTGATGACAATCGTTTGTGATAAAGAAAGTCATTTATGACCGAGAAATTCAAGTCAGTTTTCAGGCGATTCCAAAGAGTGGTGATAATGTGTTAATTGACTGAAACAACAGAACAAAAATAAGCCGATCCAGCTTTTTTTCAGCTGGGCATTTCACTGTCCACTGCATTTCCAGTTAAACCAATACCCGTTTACTGTAGAGATGAATGTGTGGACTGGGCAGTGCACACTCAACCGCTCACAGTTAGGATATCATGATTTGGCCAGGTTCTGCGCAAGTGGAGCATTAATGGTCAATATGTATATATCGTAAATGAAGCCAAGGGTTGTATGTTGCTTGGACTGTTAATTGACTAATCTTAACTTCCACTTATGTTCAATCAAAGCTGTTTCGTTCTTATTAACTGATCAGCTAGCTCACTTCTAAAAGAAACCCCTTACTCAAGGTTTGCTTTTGTGAGTTTTAACAAACATAGTCTGTAAACCGGTTTTTCTTTGTTTCTGCGGTTACCGTTACCCCTAAGAATGACACCACATCTTTTTTCTGTTGCCTGCTTTTAAGACTGTCAGGCACCAATCAGGCATTGAAGAAACAAATATGCCTGATCCGAGTCAAATTGAATACCCAGTATTGAACAGGTATACTGATCGGTGAAACATGCTTACGTATAACAGACAGAGAGAGAGAGAGTAGTTCGGTCCCTCTTTTTAACTACGTACACAAACTGATGAATAACCAGATGGCTTTCATTGAGAGCATGTAGACGAAACATAGGGATAGATAACTGAATAATGATCAATCTGGTCTATGAGTGTTCGCAGGCTTCTTCGACTCAAACACTGTTCATCGTACGACGTTAAGTCACTGGTAATTTTGCAAACCTAACCAATGGATGTCAGACAGTAAGAAATCATTGTTTATCTTGATTCTGATTTATTAAAAAGAAGTCAGTGTTTGGAGCTCATATGATAAGATCGACTAAAGTTGTTAGCAAATCCAAGACAGTTACATCATGCTCAATCGTTACGCTGGCCACTTGTATAAATGGGCTAGAGCACCTTATGAGTCGGATGAACTGGTCCAACCCTCAGTAATACAATAACATTTCATTGGCTTCACAATTAACTTGGAAGAGCCTATAAACGTAAGTCAGATACCAGATGACCGTCGTAAATTTATGCAATTGCCTCCCAGCATTTGGTGCCGTGCATTAGGTGACCCGAGATTGAGCACTTTGAACTATCGATGTTCACCTGAAAGTAACGTCCTTATTCTTGGGTGAGCTTGAAACAAACACTTGAATCTCGAAGATGTGTGTCATTGGCACACTCATTCCACTGGGCTGAACTTACTCACGAAATGTGGAACAATCGGTTTGTATGAAGATTTTCATAACTACAGTTTATCAACTCTATCTGCACATCACCGGTATTTTACTGAACCATTTATGGTTTATGCCTGATGTATTACAGGTCTCCATTGATGTCGAAATTGAGCTGTCAGCAAATCTTAGCTGCACGGGATGTCAGTCCCATGATCAGGATTTAATTTTTACTCGTGTAAGTCAGTATTCTGAATGCCTGTAAAGACCGCAGAAGGAGAAACAAAAACCTCGAAGTTTACGTTGCACTGTAAAAATTCTCAATTCGTGAGTAATTGGTAAATGTGGATTATGTATGTCATACTCACTTGTAACAAATGAGTCTTCTTTTCATCGCAGTAGTGATTAGCAAAACCCAGTGGTTGCAGAATATCTGGTGACGGCTTAGAATCGTTTACAGAAAGGCCGGAATCTGGGCTTCTCATCACGCTATCACAGATAGATGCGAATTGCAAACCTGATGAGTTCTGCTGATCTGATTTCAACCACTGGTTGATCGTGTGGGCAACATTTCGGTACATTTGTCGAAGGTGTGCTCTTCCGCAGTTCTGGTTTGCACTACGCATCAAATGTTGATATTGCTCTTGTAAGGATACGTCCACACGGGGTGATGTTATAGTCGGTAGTGTGTCCAGTCGCGTTTCATTGCACGTTTGTGTAAAGTCTTTATTCGTCCTAATAGTTGGCCCCAAATTGGGGTATAACAAAAGTGCGTTTTGCAGCAGTTCGACAAAAATATCAGTGTACGAGGAAGGTGTCGAAATTTCCGTCGGATTCGTTGGTTTTCTTTCTGTTTTTGCACTCGTGTCCGAATCTCGAATCACTGGCAGTGATTCTAAACGAATTGTGTCCAGTGCAAATGTGAAACCAAAGTTTGTTCTATCCCAACAAAATAGATAGTTCACAGAAGACGAAGAGGCCAGCAACAAAGGGACAACAACACTCTCTTCATTGACGGTTGATAAGAGATTGAACGCGTATAACGGATAAGAAGTTTCCACGCCAGACTCGTCGATAACTGGAACACGAAACATGCACAGACGCAGTGCCCCACCTGTTGTTCGATAAGCTAATGAATTGGAAGAAAACAAATGAGCTGTGCAAAATTGTGTTAGTTTGTTAGGGAACGGAAAATCAAATTTTGTTTGCCATTTTGGTAAAATGCACAGATGTGACGAGAAACTGGTATAAACTGGCAAGCTCACGTTTACACTGGAGGCGGAATGTGCTACGAAAACCACCAGCGGTGTGAGACTGACCATTTGCAAAAACATTTGGGCGCAGTGGTTCTTCGGCTTCGATCGTTGCGGTAGACGAATTCGATCACAGATGACGCCAACTAAGCCGACATAACTGTCGGTATATATATCCGTATGCCAAGATTTATATACTGACTAATGTCAATAAATTTTGGACATAATCCTCAACCAACTTTGTGTAGGTCTGGAGAAGGGTGAAACTTACTAGCCCCCGACAGCCTGCTGGCGCCCGCAGATGTCACTCAAACGATTTCATCATCATTATCACCATATCAATCACGAGCCTGATCAGAAGATACAGAAGCTCGAGCCGCCGCTCATTTCAACAGTGACGTAGAATTTCCCAAAAGGAAACGTAGCTAGGTAGGTTAAAATCTAACAAAAGAATATTAAGCGGGGGAACTAGAAATGGTATGGATGCAGGTAAGCCACTGATTGCGACACATCAGCATCTCGGATAGTGTTTCCAACCAGCGATTTGAATGATCGAGAGGACCTCAGCCACGCAAGCGACACCTACCCACCTTGCTCAGTGGAGTAGTCAGGGTTCTCACAACTCGTAATCATGTTGTTCATTGACCACCACGCGGTTTTACTCAGCTGCTGGTGGTCTTAGTATACAATGCTCGGTACAGCAGACGATCATATGACACACGGTGTGTGACCCAACCACCGAAGTGTGTTCAACGTGATCAGTTGACCAATTGGTCGGGCAGCCCGCGCGTTCTGAAACAGACAACGGCGAACAGCCGTATGTGAAACTGTCCACAGTCTGGAACGGACTACCTGCAAAAAAGAAAGTTGGATTGAAAATGCCCGAATCTTGAAGTAGCACTTTGCACTTCGAAGGTGCGAAGTGCATTCCATACAAACCAGCCCCATCACACATCCTGTTCAACATGGACTGCATGTCTTAGACAGAGGAGCAAGGTAAGAAAATGCCATCCCCATACTCCAGATCGGTCAATCTAGTGTCAGGAAGAAGCTCAATACTAGGCTCACTGAATTTCTCCAGCACACATTCCAGAATGTCGTCCATGACAAGTAAACAAGAGGGAAATCGGACACCCTAGACGAACACCATTAGAAATGATGAACGCCCGAGACCATTGTCCACAAACTCTCACCCTGCTTGCACACTGAGCATACAATGACCTCAACAGATTCACTTATTCCCCTGCTAATCCCCTGCAAAGAAGACAATTCCACAGAACGTTACGAGCAAGTGAATCGAAAGCAGCTTTGAGGTCTAGAAACATCACGATCGTCGGCTGCTTATAAAAGTGGCGACGTCCCAAGATCCGTCGCAGGGTAAAAATGTGACCAACTCATCCATGAGCGGATCGGAATCCAGCCTGTTCCCCATGCATCTGACTTCCTCTGAGCTTAGTGGGCCGACCTGAAATGATGCCAGCGAGTGACTTGGGTGCAGTAGACCTCAGACTGATGCCTCTGTGGTTGCCACATAGAATCCGGACTCTTTTTGAGAACGGAAATTACTGTTGACAGACACCAATCGCAAGGTACTTCATAAGTTTCCGAAATCGTCTGGAAACGTTCTGTCAGTTCTGATATCAACCTATACCCACAACCCCTGAAAAGAGGAAAGGAGGCCTTGTTCAGCAGACTTGTTACGCTTCAATAACTTGAGCTCTAGGATCACTTCTGTTTCCGATTGAGGGTCGTCTAGGGCGCAGTAACTAACCCCTAGAGTCCCGTCGTCCACATGATCTGGTTGAAGCCAGATGGAATGTTCTTCAACATGTTCAGTCCACACGTCAAGTCGACACGAATGACTGGCGACAATTGTTCCATGTATTTCACACATGGTCTCACCTACACAGGCTCGACGGCCAGCACAACCACGGATCAGGGACAAAACCGCCCTGCCATTCCCACATAAAAGGTGCTTTCTATCTCTCTCGACTGTTTAATCAAGTGGTGCTCACGATCTTTGCGTAAACTTTTAGTCAGCTTGCGCTTAGGCCCTCAACGGTCGTCATCACATTCAGAAACAAGTGGAAACGAGCGACGTTGTTCATGTGGTTTGTCGATGCGGCAGCAACCCAGTTCTGTCACGAATGAACAGCTTCTTTGGAAACTAACTCTTTACAGTAAGCTCCCATAGCTGTTGCCATCTGTTCCCAATGTTCGTTAGAAGTTCTCATGTGACTCGAACAGGGCAACTTTTTCACCAATGCTTCCTGGTAAGCGTTTTTTTTACACAGTCCTTGTCTGAATGCCAGTTAAGGAACTTGGATTTACGGGCATATGTCCTCCCGCAAATGACAAAACAAAACGGGAACACTTAACACCATGGTATGAGTCCAGGTGGTTGCTCCAAAGTGTTCAAAATTTTTTAACAAAGTGGCGTCACCTGCAAGTGACCCTTATATGATCAAGCTGTGTCCACGGCTGAGAAGCACAGAGAGGTCTCCATATAACACGGTATCTCTTCCTATGTAGTGATGTGGTGCTCAAAATGCAGAAAACGTATGATGCGCACAGCTTTAACAGTCCTTCACCATAGTCAGTGCGTCGTGCCAGGACACCAAACATACCTTCCAGCCGCTTCCCTCTGAAGAAAGAGGATTAATCTGAGTGTTCAAATCGCCTGCTAGTTTGATGATATCTGAGTGCTTAATCAGCCTCAGAAGGTCAACGACGGCGTCATGGAACACAGTCTTGGTAGCATCCGAACAGCTCTCTGTTGCGGCATACGCCGATATAATGAAAACTCAATGTTTTTCAGATTTGCGCTAACAGCCATTAGCCCATCTATTGAATCTGACAGAGCACAATCGACCGTTTACTGAGATCCAATCGAGCGAGCCTTGCTCTGCTCTGGAACTCAGTGCTATCCCCACTCCAGCTTGACCAGGAGATTCAGCTTCGACGTCAACAGAAACCCTGAAAGAGAGGAGCGCTTGGATCGACAGTTATCTAGAGGTGATCTTAAGTGAATGACGGTGCTAGAATCCGAAACACAGCACACATTAAGATCCAGTCTTGAGACAGTACTTGCCAGAGCACCTTGCTGATCGACTTGTCAAAGATTGCTAACACTGAAGGTGCCAATGTTTATCAGTTGTCTTGGCTTTAGAAAACAATTATGGTCCGAATGCACATGAAAGAGAGAAATGTTACGAAATGTTACTCCGGAGAACATCACATGAATTGCGTCTTCTCATTGTTTTATTCAAGTTCATAAAGGGAACAAACTGTTTCAAATTTCTACAAAGAAGATTCCCGAAGGATATTTCCAACAATCTTAACAACCTTCTCCGCCTCAAGTGTAAGTTGGTCACCGTACGACTACTTATTCAGTTTTACAAAGCGTGCTTGTCCAAGTATCAGTTTCCTCGCGAGTTTACCAAAAAACTCCGATCATGTAAGCTGCAGCCAAACATCTCTAACCTAAGACGGATTACCAAATCCCATCTGGAAATGTGTCAGCAAAAGTTGGAATCGCTCGAGGAGATGTACGGAAAGCTGTGGCCTATTGTGGATAACCTATCAATTGTGTGTCGAATCAAGTATATGAATTTTTGTACTACAGTTCTGCAACGTACGAAAGCGAATGTAACAAAGTTGCTTGATGATTCCTTTTGTCCCGTTACGAATAGGTCATCATTTCCTGAAGACTTGGATGGGTATGTAACCAATCTATCTCCAGAAACGCTTTCGCGCACTCAAATGGAAGCCCTCTCCTTAGGATTGAAGTTTGCTATACCACCAAAGAAAGTTGAAGAACTCGGGTTACATGCCCAGTTTGAAAATCTCTACGATCAACTTCAGTAACATTCGCCAACGTCTGAGGAGAATCAAAATTGGTTGAAAGCAAAACTGGTGGATGTCGCCTACCAACATCGGAATTACAAACAAAAGCGTCACAACTTACTAACACCGGCACACTTCCAAAGCCTGAGAGAAATAAGACAAAATGAGAACTTAATGGTGTTAGGTCCGGACAAAGGCTCAGGGGTTGTGCTGATGGATAAAGCGAAGTACGTGGACAAAATGTTTGAAATTCTTAATGACACTCGGAAGTTTCAGCCGGATGATAATCCTGATAACGTCCAAGAAGTGGAAAAGGAAATCTGCCGCAGGCTGTAAGGGTTGAGGAAAAATGGCTTCACGTCTGTTGATCATTGCAGGCTGATGAAGCCAGTCGGCACACGCACATCGCATATGTACGGACTGCTCAAAACCCACAAACCCAATGTCCCACTTCGACCTATTATGTCCACGTGTAACGCACCGCAGCATAAATTAGCCCGTTGGCTAGCTGATTTGCTGTTATTCTCGAAGTTGAACCAGGCTCACCCGAACCTAAAACTGACAACAGAGAACGAAGCGAATGACTGCCTTCCGTACCTGGACATTCTAGTCACTCGAAGACAAGATGACACAGTAGGGAGATCCGTCTACAGGAAAACTACCTGGACTGGACAGTACATGCATTTCGAAAGCTTTTGTCCGGTGCAGCATAAGAGAAGTCTAGTCAGGACGCTTTTCCATAGAGCACGGAGGATTTGCACGGAAGACAACCTACAACTAGAGTTAGGCTTACTGACAGACACTCTGCAGGTCAACGGGTACCCTCTGGGGTTTATTAAAAAGTACAGCAAAGCCGTCATCCAAACCGTAGAAGTGACGACGGTACCGAAGAGGACGGTGTACTTAGAACTCCCGTTTCTAGGGGACAGCTGGTCAACAATGACGAGGAAGCGTCTAACAGCGGCTGTATCCAGGACTTATAACGCTGCGAAACTGTGCGTAATACAACGAACTAGAACTCTACCAGTCGCCCCGGTTACGAACAAACAGTGTACGTCTGTCACATCTCACTGTCTATACAAATACTCATGTAGCTGCAGTACGAGCTACATAGGGAGGACAAACCGACAACTAGCTGTTCGTATCAAGGAGCATGTACCCAAATGGTTGGAGACGCAATTAGAAACGCCAGGAGCCTGTATAGATGCCAATGGACGGCACCCCGCATCTTACGTCGCAAAGCACATAATACAAACAGGACACATAGTCAAATTTTCTGACGCGTTCTCGGTGATCTTTTGGAGCAACCGGAAACGCATACTCCAGTTTGCTGAGGCTTTGGCCATTAAACGTCACAATTTGTGTTGACACTGCGGCTACCCTGGTAGTCAGCAGTCCCACAATTGTGATTTTCATTTTCGGTGTCTGTTTGTTTAATCCCTTAAGCCATGACTTCCGCTCTGTGGAATTTTGACTCGTTTAAAATTAGTTACATGTCCATGTGTGATCAGAATGTACGAAATGTTACTCCGGAGAACATCACATGAATTGCGTCTTCTCATTGTTTTATTCAAGTTCGTAAAGGGAAAAAACTGTTTCGAAAGGGAGAAAACTTGGAAAAATAGAAGGGTGAATGGTGTTATTATCAGGAGAATGATAACTTGTGCTATTTCCTGATCGTTTATGCCGCGAAATGGGGTTGACACGATAGACCGTACCCCAAGTATCTGACTCGGACGTCTTACCTGCGAAGGAACAATATAGGGGGTTTCAATGGGGGACCCTAGCCGGAGGTGATGACTCAAGAGTCTGGCTTATTTGGCAATGAGGGGTTTGTCTAGTCCTAGAGTGCAGTGAATAAGACATTAATGTTTAATTCTGAATACTGCTGCATGATCTGGTTGTATTCGAAACTGTATCAGACTTTCCGGTCATAACTTATATTTTTAAGCAGTACTGGATAATACGCCGGTGGTCAGGGTCCACCTTTGGATGATTAGAGTGACCATTGTTCCGTGACTACTTTTCTACTCTCGTTCTTCCTGATACAGGAGACAGCAGTGCCGCAACCCTAGAAGAGTTTTTCCGCTTGCCCACAGAATCGTGCCTCGCTACCTAAGCACTCCTATTTGATCAGTAGTGTGAAGTAAAACCTTATGAGTACATTTGCTTTTCATGTGTTTGCTCCCCTTCGGTCTTTCTGACAAGGTTGTACCTGGAAGGACCGAAGCGGTAGGCAGCACAGTCCGCCGCATCAGAACAGCCCAGCAGCCCGAACCACCACGTCAAGTTAGCAGTATAGGTAAGCTTTCACCTCATTTTAATTAATATTGTAGTCGTCTGGAAAATCATGGGTCACTATCCAAAATACTGACTGAGGCCAGATGCATAGTTTTTCAGTTAGTAATTAAGAAAAGGCAGCTAACTCATCCAGCAAGTGTCTCCGATTTAGTTCTATCACATCTTTTGCTGTTTCATGTTATCATTGGTTTTTTTTATCACCCACTAGTTTAACAGCACGTATGCTGTGTTAAGAATGATAATTTTTCGCCCGCTTTTGATTTGTATTATGTCTAAATAAGTACTTGAGGTCATCATCACTGAATCAAGTGAGTATGACATGCCACATATTCAGATATCAAGAAATAGAGTTGCTAGTATTGATGATCAATACTCTATTATCACTTTTACACTCGCTTGGACCATTTTTGAAGAAGAAAAGTTGGCTGAGACATCAACCATCGCATTATGAGTCGAAGTATTGATTAACATTACCGGCTACATCGGTGATCAAACGAAGTGAACATGCAGCTGTTTGTGAGAGTTGTTATGAAATCTAAAAATAGAACAGTAGATACGACGTTTCATATCAACCACATTGCCGTGGTTTCCCCGCCCCTCACTCACCTTGACTGTATGTTTAGAGTTGAACAGCCTGAAGAGCTCGAGCTCACAACTCGCTCAGCACTTCAAAGAACTGTTTCAAATATACTTAAGCCTACAACAGAAATACAAGCAATCGATGATTATGTCCATTGATTACAATTCATCCTTGATTCGAATGTGAAACGCCCTCAGCAAACACAAGAGCCTTTCGATTACGATTTGCGTTTGTGAATAGGAATTATCAGTCTGCCCAAAGCGATTAACAAACACATTTAATGCGTCAGAGTTTTGGAGCAGAAGTGTGTATAACTGAAGAACACTACATCTACGAAACGAAACTTCCACATAGATCACGTGAACAACATCTTGAATAACACGCTGAGAAATTGTTGATATCAGGAGCACAGTTGTCTGGCTTGTAAACAGTCGGTCATGTGATCCGACTGTTATCGATTTAAGTAATATGCTAGTGAGCAAATGGTCTTTGCAGTGATTGCAATTCATAACCGTACGTTCTTTTCAATTATCAATTTAACTTAATGAATAATTACGTTGTACAAATACTGGTTACGTTACGACTTCGTTGGCTAGCATGCTGCGTAATTACTATTGCGCAGAAACTAGCTCTGGGTTTGAGCCGAATGCGTTTCCAATTACTTCTGAGTATTTCTAACCACTACAGTTTTAGAGTAAGTGAGCAAATGGTGCTAAATATTAGAGAAGTGGAATAACTCTACATTTGATACTAACAACAACTAATCAGTAATGTAATATTGTGGTGGATTGTCAGGTCGGAGGTGAGAGTTTCCGAACGCTCGGCCGAATACCTCAACGCGGGGGAGGTACGTTCAAAAGCCTGCCGCGATCGTATCAAGAACAACGGGCGCGACCGGATGAGTCATCGCTCGACTGGATCGGACCAACGGGCGAGGCAGGGCAGGCGAAATACGACAGACGGCCAGATCGGAGGCGTGGTTTTTCCAACATTTAGAGGAACATCTCGACACGATGTTGGAATACGGTCAAGGCCAACACTGGGTGGATGGCGGACAGCACGAGCAGCCGGACGAGCCATCGCGCAACGGAATCGGACAAACAGACGAGGAATGGCAAGCGGAAAA
>QNGE01004592.1:21556-48027 GCA_008508345.1 Paragonimus westermani
TCAGAGCTGTCCACTTCACACTGTATCTACCAGTTCACCTGCAGCTGCGGTGACGTTTACATTGGCAGAACTGATCGATCCCTGCGCCTTAGAATGAAGGAACACGTGCCCAAGTATATCGAGGACTTGATGTGTGGTGTGACCCGACGCGACCCTACCAAACAACGCAAGCCGGCTTCTTCGATCGCCAGACACCTGCTAGAGCCCGGTCCTGTGGTCGACCCGACAAACGCTTTCCGCGTGCTGATACGTCATCACAAGCCTGTCATTCTTAAGCCACTCGAAGCGCTGCTAGTCACGCGTAGCAAGCCGGGTCTCTGCGTGCAAAAGCTGTTGACCTTGAACCTCCGTCTGCCATGGTTTTGACCAATGACAGACCAGTGTATACATTGACTTGATGCATGAATTTAATTCGCTTAAATATTTTTTTATTTTCACCGCTGTTATGTGTTAGCAACTGACGAGAACATACGAAATGGTATTACCATCTTGCAAAGCCGGTCTTATGATTTCACTGTTCAAACTAATCAGTCATTGACAAGCCGCTTTACTCACTTGGTTTTTACGTGGAGGTAACCCAGGCTCTCAACGATATGCAGCTGAATACACATTGGACCCTGTAATGTCTCGAATTAATGCACGATATCCCGTAACCTCATAGCGTGGACTCTGAGGCGTTACACGATAACATTTTCAGTTTGTGCTACTTAACAAGAGTGTGTTCGGGTGGGCTCTAGCCCCGTTAACTCTAGTCCAATTTTGCTTGCTGGCTATGAAGTCTACCCCTGCGCGTTTTATCTCCGAATGTAGGGGTAAATCATTAATAGAGACAAATGTGGTAACAGTTTCGGACGTATCACACAAGATGTTGTTGAGGTATTAAAATTCGCGACTGCTTGAGTAAGAAACTTAGCCAGCTGTGTGTCAAATCGCCTTTTTTCATTTAAAAAACGGTTTAACTAGGTAGGGTTGTTTAGGGCCCCTAGTTATCCAGATAACGATTCAAATAATTGTGTAATAAGTATGAACTTTCTCTGGCACGTCCAGCATCGTTCCTTCTTCAATCTTAACACTTAAATTTACGAAATCTTAGAGTTGATCATTCTTCTAAAACATACAAACGCCCATGTTAGAAACAAGCTCGCTCAAGGAAAAGTGAAAGATCATTTCAACTTTCAGACAATTTCCCTTAGAATGTCCTGAGCAAATTGTGCTCACGTGTGTATGTCGACGCACTCTATAGTCATGGAAATAGTGGTCACAGTTTTATAATTATGGTGTGAATTACTTCTCGAATGATACTGACAGTGAGCCGTCTGATTACCCGAAATAATTCGCCAAATCATATCAGTCACATGACTTGCGATAAACAACGTTGCGTCACGTCTTCCTCATGCAGTTTCTCTTCTCACCTTTCCCTCTTTTTGTTCGATGTAACGGTCTGCAACGAAACACTGCATTGACACAGTTTAATCAGTACCTTAGTAAGACTAAAAGATGCACCCCAAGGTAAAGTTAGTAACGGCGTTGAGAATGAACGCTCAGGCGAGATAACTCAGTCGGTCCGGATATGAGGTGAATGAAAAAATGGGAAACGTCATCTCTTTTCAAGTGTATGAGGATGAGAATTCCGCTCAGATTTTTGACAGGGTTATAGAGCATTGCAAAACCCTGACAAGAGCAAAAACACCATTCACTTGTCTTCTTTTGAAACGGACCAGCCCATAAACCTATTTGGATATGGAAGCTGCTAGAATACTACAGTACGAGGAGATAAAAAATGTACTGTTGTCCCTGAAGGTGATGGAACTGTGTAGGTTATGTGGAACATACGGAGTCTCTGTTCACTTGATTGTCTGATAAATGGCGTTGCAAAAACATATACTATAGGAAGAAGAAGCACATACAAATGTCATAATAGTGAACAAACAACAATCCCAGAGATGTGAAATATTTGAATGCGGGATTGCATTGAAATACGGAAGACGTACTACGATCAGGGTGTGAGCGCTGAAGCAGGAAACAAATACACCAGTAGGTAGTGACTTGTTAAAACTGGCATCATAGATCGCACACAACCTCAACATTCTCCAGATGGTTGTGTTGCACGGAGAATTGGACTAGCATCATGTATGTGCGCGCAGCAAGTCCTCGCTAAAAGCTATCTACAGATGATGCTGCCAAGACAGAATTAGCCAGGATGCTCTAGCCTGAAACAACAAAAGACAGTTGTTTGTGTTTCAGACGACTCGCTTGGTACTTTGGCTCCATCGGGTGACCTAAGGGACGGTGATCCGCAGTAAGTCTGAGATGTCGCCTCACTGAATGCCACAAGTGATGTAGCCTACCGTAAGCAGGAATACAATTGAATTTAAAGAGCCCATAGCGTACAGAGAATAGACCCAGGCTATTCACACCCTCCGAATATGACTACCGAAGAGTTAACATAAGCTCTTCAACCTCACGCACTACATCCTCAGTTGACTAGATATTTTTCACAAAGCATGAACAGCCGGTCGAAGTATTTAACACGCCTACGTTGTACAGCAGAAAACAGTTCCATAACTGGGAGTTCCAAATAACCATGCTAGAATCCCTGGTGTCATTTTCGTAATTTTATCATTAAGCCAGCGTTAGTGATCGAGGGTTTCTGGGTGCCACCTACCGACGACGTACCTAGCACTCAGCGTGACGCTTGGGCATCACTTTACAGTTGAAGCAGTCAAGTGGAGACCATCGAGATGTGGTCCAGGGACACGTTTTCAAAGCTTTTTCTCCCAGCAGTGTTATTCACTACATATCCCAATTTTGTTCCAACAACGCATAACCGCTGGAAGATTACAAGGACGACGAGGTTCACTGCTAGTAGTAGAGCACCAGTCAAGTAGCATGTCAACAGCTGTACTGTCCATATACATTATTAAGGGTATATGGTCACCGCACTTTGTTGGGCAGATCAAATGAACAAGGCCCGTTAATTATCAAGTAAATCCTTGGTTAAGCCACAACGAGTTAATATGAGCTGACCTCCTCGAATGCAACATAAAAAGTGGCACAGCTCGCGCTCCCAACAAGCCGCACCTCAAAACAAGTGCAATTCATTCTCACTGTCAACCGTTCTGATGTCCTCTATTCCTCGCTCAGTTGACTTTCAAGCAAGATCATTGTCCGTCACCCGGTCACCTGAGTGGACGTCATATGAGTTTCGTCAACACTTGGAAGTGATGGCTGTTCGAAAAATGAGTTGAACCCCATGGTAGGGTTCTATTGGTAGGTCGGACATTGTCCAGCCATTCCGAACGAACAACAGTAATTTTAAAGATTCCTAAGTCAGGTTCTTGTGAATAAAACTGTTGACTGTGTTACCTCGAAGGTTCCACTCACTCCTTCCCGGTGGCAAGATAGAAGCCCTATATAAGTGACGGAATCGCGACTCACATGCTCGACCTCTATACTGCAACTTATCAAATTTCGGGTGCTAGAAGTTAGGGTATCAAGTATAGTTGAATTATGTGCAGCCGAACAGGCCCATAACTCTTTGAATGTGCTGTAGTTAGTACCGAATATGTAAACGACCAGTATGAGAAAGTAGGGAATATTACCAGTGGCAAATTATATTACCCATTCCAAATGAGTGAACTGCCAGCTAGTGTACGTGCAAAAACGCAGCAAGTTGCCAGCAAGAACCGTGTAATTGCCACCTCAAATTCGTGTTAGCTAACTGATATCAGCTACCTTCCGCCAATTTTTTTTCTGTTGTACACCAACAGCGGTCATCTAATTTAATCCATGAAGCGATCAGCTTCGGCATCAATCAATCCACTTTGAACACAGCGGTTTGTTTGCTTCAGTTAATAGTGTGTCCAACCTAATGGAGCTACAGTACGTCACTAAGCTGAGGTGCCGAAAAGCATTCCATTGTGTGGGGCACGCGGCGACCCAGGTTCACTTTTAACGGCGGCTGCTAGAACCAATTAAAGGAGTCGTAATTTCCCATTAGGAGGGAGACGGAAGTCATCAGATATATAACATAAGTAACAACCATTTTGTTATTTATGCGCTTTTCAACCTCTCTGATAAAGGCTTGAACAGTCTTTCTGTCTGTCTCCAAAACAGTCTGGTGTGTTTCAGTTTTCGCATTTGAATAACTCTCTGAAATTCATTCAGCTCAGCTTTGACCGACGGTCCTTTGTAATACTATAGCTACTGACACCCAAAATGATTGCTTATGTGGACTAACTCGGAGCTCGTCAACCCCTAATATTGTGGTTACTACTGTGGTTACTGTGTCAATGATGCCAAAACGGCGCATGCCCAAAAGGCGGAACTACGGGGACGTGATCAGTAGGCACTGAAATTATCATTTAGGGGAACTGTGTGAAAAGCTCATTTCAGTGAAAATATCTCGGTCAAGCATTCTGAGGACGATTGCATGCCGATGGCTGACCTTCTAGAATGTTACCACCAGAGAGATGAGACGTACTATGTTTATCCGCGTAATAATCACCTCCAGCCTCACTGTTTCTGACTGATGAACTAAAACGGTTTAATAAAGAGGTATTTAAGAGCTTCAGTAGGTAACACAAAATCATTGCTGTTCGGAGCCCGATTATCAACCTACTCGCTGACTACTCTGTTTCTAATCACCTGAACTCAGGTATAATTTCCGCCAACACGCCCGTTTTTGAGTAATCCCGTAACCCACACAACGTACTTACAAAATGTTAACTGTTTATGAGGGTTTCCACTATCACAGCTTCAGTTCATCCTTACTCCACGTACTGCTAAAGAATGTTCGGTCAGCAGTTACTCTCAAAAATTTCCTGTGTGGTCTTTTTACCCATCACGTTTATAAGTTATAGAATTCCGAATGCCATGCAGTTGAACAGTTTGTGCAACAGTCACATTCATTGGCTGACCGTCTGTTCAGCCACAGAGTGAATTAGGCTAACTGTCTTTGTTGTCATTTCTCTACGGTTTACAAAAGAAAACGATCTCGATGAAGTGTCGACCTGGAGATGAAATTCATGAAGCATTATACGATGATAGTAAAATACTTTCAGATACGAGCTAATATGGACTAGATACAATCACTGATTAAATGACTGTAAGCAAGGGTGTGTTTTCTTTTCTACAGCTCCCAAATCAACCATCCAGTACTCGGTGGGTGGGAAGTGACGGCTGAGAACACCTTATATAATCTACGGAAAGCCACCATTCTCTGATGAATCCAGTCTGAGCTGACAGGATACCTTAAACTTTAAATTAGTTCACACGCGACTCATTTGTGAATCGGGCTATAAAAGTCGTGACAAGGGATTACGATATCCTTTCAGAAGAAAGCAAATTTCATAACACGGACCAACCGAGCACGAGATCATCCGCCAGCCACCTTTGTATGCAATGAAACCAGCAGGTTCTGTAACCTTCCAGACGGTAGGGATTATATATGAATTGGTTCCGTATGGAGCATGATTTCCAGCTGACATGCGGTATCACCTGACAGTGAACCAGCCGTGTGTCTGCACGATCCAATCGGTACCAATTTATTTGTTTTTCTCTCACGCTCAAATCCATTCGCACATCTTCCGGTGTGACCAGTGAACTGAGCGGGTAACGCCAGAGAAGCATAGGACTCTGAGCTGAACCTGCTGATCTGTCGCACAAGCCGGCTTGAAGACAGATCAAGAAATAGTTGGTCGGTGCTGGAGGTTTAGAATCTGGAAGAAGAACCTCGTGAGAGTCTGGTTTTACACCATCGGGTATCTGGTAATGGAAGAATAAAGAAAACACCTAATCTCAAGTAGCGACAATTAGGACGGGGGTGATTATATTAATGACTTATGAGTCATGGCGTACTTTAGAATTGTGAAAACTTTTCGGATGAAGTGAAACGATTACGTAACAGTACGCATAATTTGGTGTTCACAGAGTAATGGTCATAAACTTCGGACATGCAAACCATTTTATTAGACACCGATTACCCAAGGTACGACATTGATTGTCTTCGAAGTTAATCAAGTTCCAGAGATATGTGGTTACTGTACATCACAAAAATATGTTCTTCAGAGCCAAGCTCTGAGCACATTTCTATGGAGTCCATTGTTGCATGGCCGGGTTCGGTAAATGTCAGAATGATGTGAAGATAGGCAGCATACAGCTTCCGAAACTTCGGTGATGGTTTCCGTTCGGCTTTCATTTCAGAAGTCTTCTTTTCCTTTCCATTTGGCCACAAGATGACTTTTTAAGTGATCCGTGACCTTCGCACAATTGCCCACACAATGGAGCTCAGGGAGGCCCTGCCCCTGATTGCCTACAGTGAGAATGCTCATTCTCTTAAAGTGATTACTGACAGAGGTTAGAAAACTCTGATTGCCCACACAGTTTTAAGTGGTAAAATACAACACAGTTCTTGGAGGCAGACAAAAAATGAGGTCAACAGTTTTTCAAAGGGCGAATAATGACACCAATGTCGACAAAGAAGATCTGTTCACTGTACTTCATTGAACGTCTAGCTGGACTTTCTTAGGCCTTTTTTCCAAATAGGATTGACGTGATTTAAGTCCAGTTTTATGAGTTTGGCAGCTAACAGTAGAGGAAATTGGTAGGGGAGGACTGTAGTCGATTTGTGGCCGAATATTATTCATCTGGTTTATGACTATCCAATGGTACACGTTTGAACCACATCAACAAACTGCTTCCCACCTCGCTAATTGGGAAACATAGGAAGACAGTTTTTTGTCACCACTTTTCACTCTACAGACACTTTTTATGTTGGTTTAAATAAAGTATATTGTTTGTGATTTTACCCCCTCACTTCTAGTTCGAACCATTCGGAGTTTATCATCTGAAAGCAATATTCTACTGTTGTTAAGCCTAATAGTGTGGAATCGAAAAGTGATTCAGCTTGCTACCAAAACTGAGAATTCCCATGTTTGTAGAGCCTTTTTACCTAAAGCACATTTCAAAACTGACGATTCATAAAACACCGTAATGGACAAGTAAGACTTTGAAATATCCGATGAATTGATCAATAAGCTGAACTCGTACTGATCATTTAAAGGGCGTCATATATCTCAGCCGAAATTCAGAGTAATTTGATGTTCGTGAATATTCAGTTTTCACTAAACGCTTGACTTTAATCCATTGCTAATTAGGAAACCGTGAAGTCTATTCTTCCGTAGCCAACTCGCCTACATTACCATTCCCTCAATAGCTACTATACATTCAAACTATTATTTTGTGACGGTATATATATTGTCCTGGATTTTTTCTAAAGTTTCCACAGAGATGGACAGCTTACTCTATTCTGAAAAAAAAGCAGAACACTGGTATCATGCAAAAGGGACTAGGGAATTGACTAGAGAGAACTGAATAAAAAATCGACCAATTAATGCCTTTGTTTAATCAGTGTCAAACCAGAAAATCGTGCATCTTCCAACACCTACTTTATTTACTGATGATTACTCGAATACCGTTAGATCATCCGTGTTTCCCTGGGCTGACAGTTAAAAAATCTGTACCATTGTGAAATTTCCTAACCATATAGACAGTCATTAGATGGGGCTGAACCCACTTAGTCGGAGACTTTTGGATACTCACTTATCATATCACGCAAACAAGCACAGACAAGCCTATTTGCCAATGAACGCTTGATTTTAGTGAAATTGATGTTGTGGGCACAAGCCAGGAGCGCAGATATTACAACGACTCATTATTTAGTGAAGCAAGGCGATCGATTGTTCATCACATACGCGTTATATATATACATATATACATTACTGAACCCTAGACTGGAAGAATGCCTTGTTCATGAATTATGCACACCCACCTGATTATTCACGAATCATACAGGTCGAACTTTCGTTTCTACCACACTTCTCTCTCACGCAATTTTGATTTCTGATGCAGCGGAATCTTCCTAGCTAGCTTTGTTCTCTTAACGGCTTGCATGTTGATACTGTGCGTTTTGACACTTGTGGCGTATTTTCTCTTATCGCGAAATCATTCATCTTACATGGCATCCGCCAATGGGCTCGACACCCACGCATCCTGTTTCTGATTGCATAACCTGAAGCTGCAGCTTTTCTTCATTAAATGAGGTCCCTTTTTCGTTGAAACATGTTGGTTCGTGATCTTGTAACCTCCCGTCTGAATCCAATTCTAGATTGCAATTTCGAACTCAATGCATCGATCAGATGGCTTTGAGCTTGATCATTCTTTAAAGCTTTCTGCAGGACTGCGAGGTTTTAGCAAACTTAATTGAAGGCCTCTGCTGACTCACGCGCGTTTATTCATTGTCCTTCTCACCAATCAGTCTCTTGGTCAACTAGTCGTGGCCTTATTCGCTTTTATTTACGTTTGACTATCGATCGCTTTGTCGCTTCTTGTGGTGAAGAGTGATGCATCATAGGAATCAGTAATGATGTCACTTAATAACCCCATCTTTAAGCGATCACCCCCCTTTCATCGTGTGATTATTTATCTCAGTCAGTCCGTTATATTAATGGTGGTATAATGGTGTGTAGGTTACTTTGGTTACCACTCTCTCTAGTCAGACTCCAAACTCTCCACGTTCAAATTGGGGAGTATGACAAATCGGCATGGTCTGTAGAAGTCGGTATTTTGCAACAGTGTTTCATTAAGATCCTGGTAGTACTGGCATGCCAATCAAATGTGATCACTTCTTCGATACGTCCTGTGCACTGTCCCGTCACCAGAACCCTTTCTATTGGTTGTCGCAGGCAATTACATGGAAAGGGCCCATCATGTTCACCGGCAGTAGTTTCCTCACTTAATTTAATTAGATTGCCTGAGTGTAATGCTGATGCAAACAGTTCCTTCTCCTCAGGAACAGGTGTTTTGGTCAAGTGAGCCTTTTGCTTCAGCACTTCCCAGATTCGGTGAAACTCGCACGAATTAGCTATCGACATTCTTTTAAAATTGTCAGTCTGAACCTTGCCAGTGACACTGATGTGCTCACTCTGTCTCGTGTTTGGCGCGCTAAACTTCCGACATTGTTCAACTGAGGATCAAAACAGTATGTCACGAATGTATCACTTTCCTGATACTCCTCGCCTACCAGGAGTTGATCTCCGACAAAAAATCGAGCAATTACAGTCCTTCTTCTGCGTTGCTTGCAGTCTTCTGGGATCGTGCACCAAATCACTGTTGTCTACTCCAGCAGAATCTTAAAAAACCCACCCGTGTTGTGTTTGAAATAGTAGACCAAACATGCAGTTCTCTTTTTGAGGCACGGCGGTTATTAAATTTATAGCCCTTCAACTAAAAGGTCCAGCGAAAAGTATTCGTACGGGATCTCGCACTGAGTTGATCCATCCCAACACGTGGCGGTCTACCAACACACGGAAACGTTCTCTAGTGAATTGTAGTTTTACCGGTTTAAAATATCAGGGAACCGTCAATAGCACTTCTCCCACAGTTGAGTAGTTATCTTCTGCAAGTCCTTCAAATCCTATTGACGTATTCTACCACGTTCATCTCTTGCTTCAACAGCGATCTGATCCACGTGTTAATCACAACCTGCAACCTCATGCTCGATAATTGAATTTTTATTTTTTTTTCTACCAATGAACAGTATCCGTTTTCTTCAAAGAGTTTGTGACCTGTTTCAGGCTGTAGAGGACATTGAAGTTTGGAGCTTCCTCAGTCGCCATCATGTTCGCTGACCGACCCTTCTACTGACTACTGTCCTTATCCGAGTCACCAGTTGTGAATTTAGACCGCTGATCCACAGACGTGTTTTTTATATCATGTGCAGCATATGTGAGTCAACTACCGTGTGTTCACTAATGCCATGGGGATTGTCGTCTACGTAGCCTCTGGAAAGTCTGTCCAAAACTCTCATTGTCTGCCTTCATGGAGTGAACGGAGCATCGGACAGTTAAAAAGGTCTACTTTCGAACGGTGATTATTTTCCCCAAAGGGTAAAATCTGTTTTGTCCCCATCCGACTGAACGATTGGCACTCACCAGTATCCCGATCATGGGTCTAAATGTGTGAATATTCGTGTTGAGTATTTCTGATACTACGGGAACATTGAAAGCTACAGTTACAGGAGTCTCGTCGAGTATTCATAAGTCGGCAGGAAATCAAAAGCTTCACTGGGCATTGGTAGCTCGGAAGTTAGGTGAAATCAGAAATTTAATGCCAATGTTGGTGTTGTTCGTAGCTCAGGTTGATGGTTTTGGTATTGGTATGTTCGCCGAGCCTGGCATTTAGTTTGCGAACGTTTCACCACCAAGTGAGGTGACACCGTTAGTGCGTAAGTGTCTCGGCGTATAGCATTGAGCATGGAGTGTGGTGAAGTCCGATGAATTCCTGCTCTCATATAACACAGTGAGTTGACCTTCTGACATGAGTTCTGGTTGGTCACCTTCCGTTGTTTTTGACCTTTGACCTAGCCAACCATTGATTAATCTTGTTGCATTGGAACTTTGACCACATGTTCGAATGGTTATTCCCTGTAGTCCTTGAGTCTTTGAACGGGAGTCTGATAGGCTTCTCTCTGTCGCTGCCGCACTTTGACCTCCAATCGGATTGGCGGCAAACTGAGTGAGTCATCTTTTGCACAGGTCTCTTGGACAGATCAGCCCAAAGGCGAAAAGGAATAATGGATAGCCGATCGGATGGAGTTCCAAAACAAAGAGATGACTCATCCAGTCAATTTGAGCCAGGTCCAAACCGGGTGCTACTGAACCATCATGTTTCCTCTCAGCGGTTATCAGGGTTGCTGAGCTCGGCAATTAGCGTCACTCTGGCAGCTCCTTAGTCAATGTTCGTTGCTCATTTTCTCTCGTTTCCCTGAAAGAACATTCGCCCTACAGTCATGAGGCAACCTCAGGATGATTGTCTTTGCTCGGTTTGTCTTAACTCTGACAGCGTAGGCCACATCCCCGAATTCTTCCAGGGAGCCTCGGAGGCCCTCTGTCCAAAACAACTATGGCCATCACTTATTCACCCTCAGTCCTGACAACAGCACGACCTAATTTAAGAGCACAGCAGGAATAGCACAGACTGTTTCTTTGGCAAAACGAAAGAAGTGATATGTTTTGACGAGAAAACAAAACGAAATATTCGTTTGCACATAGTGGTAAACCCAGAGTAAAAGAGATGCCGATGCATATGGAAATCACAGTTTCTCGATTGTTTGCTTATCAAGATTCCTTCTGTTGTTATGGTATCGGGCATCTAATGCATGCAACTGTTCATTTATTTACCAGTAGTACAGCTCAATCGTTCACGTTCTCTGCAATACGACCCTGATTACCTCCTTGTGTCAGTCAGAGAGTCCTCTAACTAGATAAGCCAGCGACACTCAGTTAGCTTTGAACATACATTTCCTTATAAAGTATAGCTTCCATCTATTATATAAAACATGACTACTTTTCCAATAACAAATCACTGCCGCTACATACCGCCTACTGGCTACACCGGTCACACAATTCAAGTTGTTCGCTGTAGCTTTGTGATAGTCCGTAGCTCATTTCCCACGCCTTGTACGTCGATTTCGATTACAACACTCCTGAGGAAGGCCACCCGAGGTGGTCGAAACGTAGAGTATTACAACTTGCTCGTAACGTTGTGTAATTTCCAATATGTTTATTAACAACATTAATTGCCTTCAGAAATAACACGACTAGGGAAGTTTTAAGAATGTGTCATTAAGTCGTCTATTCCACACTGTTGGCTATTTTAGTGGTTGGATCTTGTAAAAGTGCAAGTCACACAAGTGTCACATGGCTTTTTCATAGAGAAACTGTTCATAAAAAAGCTCAGGGCCAGTGCTATCCTTACCATCCTGATTCTCAGGCCTTCCGCCAGTTTAACTGATACGGGTCTAGTTAAGTCTCTTTATTAACTAAGGCTGTAACGTTGCAAGTCTGTCTCAGCTAAAACGTGTGTTCGTCGATTCATGGAACGCGATGCAGCAGCTCCACGTCGAGTATCTCATGAAAGATATAGCTAAAAGATTGTGGTCCGTTTTTAATGCCAACGTTTTACGACCACTAAAGAGGCTTGACCGAGGAACTTGCTTGTTGCAAGACAACCGCTAAGGGTTTTAAAAATGCAGAACGACAAACCCAAACGCTATTTTTGGAAGTAGTGGAGCTACATTTTTTTCGATGACACGTCACGTATAGTGTACCTACACGTTTCTTATGGTCGCTTCTCATCCCTGGCCTTCGTAGTGTTGTGAATCCAGAAGGCGGACGACACAAAGGTTGCTTTATTGGAGAAACCAATACACTACTTAAGCCTCTCAACGGGACTAGGAACAAAAACACCCATTTGCACACCGCACTATTCTGAGGACGCTCCAGTCGCTTTGGACACCATGTCTCAGTTCCGTCATGTGGCGACAGCCATTAAATGTCATTCTGCCTTCCAACGATCCTTCCCATATCTCTCCCGTATTTATCCCGCGATCATTTCGATCCATGCGGCTACTGAATAGTGGTGTGAGTAGTATGGTGCGACCGTCTATCCTCATTACAGTAGTGTCGCAACCTAGCCTTTGGTTTCTACGTGTACTGGTCACACTATATTACTCACAAACGAAGCTGAATAATTTATATAAAAAATGGAGTGATGATGAATGTCCAAAAATGTGCTCTTCCAGTCAACTGGTTATGGTTAATAACTCGATGTTTGATAGCTCGAACATGTCTAGGTAGCTACCTCCATCTGAAAATATCTGCTAATAATAAGTGTGTGCTACTTATTGAATAGACGTGTTACTTAGAACGGTCCGTAGACATTAATGTCTTGTGTCCGGAAGTGATTTTCGTGATAACTATTAGCACGGATAATATCCTGTACAACCCCAGTCATCACCGTTAGGGAACTAAATCCTCACCTTTCCGGTTCATACCATTTTGTCCGTGAACGAACGTCATGGGCGCTTCGGTTCGTGTGCAAGTGGTGTATTCAGTTCAACTTTTATTAATACATAACGATTCTGACAACTTTTTCCGGAAGCATTCATGGTTCTACAGGAAGAATCAATTTGATGTTACTTGACAGTGAACCAGACACTGAGGATAGCACACGCCTTCAAACAGAACAGAAAATCCTAAACCGAATCAAGCCCAGAACAAATGTCGGCACGGACCAAAATGATATAAACAACACATCAAGATCTATCACGCCGGTTTGGTGTGCCATTGATTTGAACCAACAACTCTAGCATATGACTGGCTGTGTCAGTAGACCTAATGGTATGTGACGTTAATCCCGCAGATCACTAAGTGCTCAAAAACGGTCGCAGTTGAGCAGCCATTTGGGTATTGTTCTCCAGTGTAGAGAGAGCTGGGAGAACTGGGAAACCTTGTGGTAGCACGTGACGATCACTGTCCTGATAACGACGCCAACTACTAATTTTGCGGTTGTTTGTCTTAGCCTCGACTGTTTTGATTGATCCCTTCTGAGAATCCCCAGCCCACCCATGGCCTGCTGTAGCGCCTGCACAGCATTTTGCATGTTATAATTTCCACTGCTTCCTGCAACTTCCATCTTTCCCAAGTTCACTTGTACACTTGGTGTTAAAACATACGAATAAAAAGTACACTTTTTCTCAGGCCGTTCGTTAGTTGCGTGCTCTTTGTCGTCTGCGTTAATTTTCGGGCAGCTAGAGGCTAACGAATTCAACCAGCCAGCTCAACGTATTTCTGAATTCATTTGTCTACATGATTACCTCCATTGTAAATTCAAAATTACTTTGGTGATTCATAACGAATCAAATCCATTGTTTAGGGTGGTTGAACGCTAAATCTACGCGATTTCACAAAGTACTGAGTCAGCTTCCTTGGTCTGCATCAGATTCTTACTTCATGTTCCTACTCACGCTGAATATATTATGTATATTCAATAGGCTGGTATGTGCCATACCGGCAGACTTCAAACTAAGAGAGACAAAACTTGGCCTCATGACACGGCTAAATATGGTGTTGACTGTATTTTCGCTCACATCCGCTCGCCTTTGTGTAGCAAATGTCTGGATGACCTTCGCGAAATAAGCATTATTATCCCGTCTACCGGCTGGCATAGCTTCAGCTAACTGGGAACAGCATCCATCAAAGGTTACGCAAAAAGTAAACAGCTTACTTCGAAAGAGGGAAGTGTTTCCGTTCATTTACACTACTACAGAGTTGATTCTTCCTCAGTGGAGATCACTGCACTGACCCTAACCATAAAATCCAGTTAACTGTCATGGTGGAAACACTTGAAGCGCGGAAGCAGACCAGTTACGACCCAGAACAGCTTGCGTATTCGTCCTCCTACTGGTGTGACCGCTGGAGCTGTACTGCAATTAGTTTGATACTAATGGCATTTAGTGAAACTCGGTGTGACAGCGGATGGAGACGAAACTGAAATACGGCTATAACAGCAAAGCACATTGCCATGGAGGCAATTTTTAAGGGCTGCTATCGAAGTTCAATTAAAAAGCGAGAAGTTCGACTCAAGTAACATTTTGGTCCGAAAACTACCCTCTACCATGACCGATTCATTCGACCAGCATAATTTCGTCAGTCTGACAAAAACGACCGCTTACAGAGCAGTCTGATTACTCTTATATGCCGCTTCTAAAGTTTGTAAAAAGCCCGGGCAGTCATGAAACTGGCAAAAAACGAACACATGAATCCATGAATTCATGAATCAGCATCCGTTCTCCATTGAACTGACGTGCAACACAGATAGACTGCCAGTACTTTACGCTGGCAATTTAGGTAATGTGTATTGTTATCTGTAGGTGCACAGTATCTTTGGCTATCCAGCCATCGACTGGCGTTTCAAGTGTGGCGATGGAGTGATCATGTACTTGTCTTGGTTTGATCATTCAGACAAACAGATGATTGTAAAAGTCATTGTTGTTGCCTGCATACTTGGTCACATAGAGGTGGATATAGTGACATTGTCCATTTACGGAAAACGAACGTCAGCCACATTGACAGTAAAACATGTCCCCTACAGACAATCCTATCGTGAACTAACTGATGGTTCAGTAAACAGTGCGATCATGATGAGCTACAGACAGCTACGGACACAATCATCGCTGTAAGTTTCCAGTAAAATTGCATTCAAAACCCAGGAAAGTGGGATCAGAAAAACTACCGCTCAATGTGGCACCATTTCTGAACATCTAGAGAACTTCTGCTCTAACAGTTTGTTTATAATGTGGCAGATCACCGTTAACACTTGTATGTTTGGAACGTTAACAAGGTGAGTCAATTTGAGCAACGAAACCCTCTTTCATTCGAAAAAGATCATGTAGAAATTAGATACATTCTAATCGATAGCTCTGTGATCATGACTTCTCAGTCAGGTTGAATTATTACTGAACCCAGTAAGCATGATTTACGTTAATAAGTAAATATAAGCCCTACCATAAATTGTGATTCTTATAATTCATCGACGTAATCGTGTTCATCTCGTTAGCATCCACGACGGTACTTGAGTGAAATCGGATAAGAATATTTCACCGAAACTGCACAAAACTTTACGGTATCTAACTGGACAGTTTATATTTGCAAGTTACTTCATAATGACAATCAGCAGACCTATTGTTCGGTGCATAAACAAGATAGTCTGGGATGACCTTCATAAGTTTGTTTGAAAGTTTAAACTTCACCCCACTCTCTTACCTGCAAGTACCACTTGGCTATCAAATAAATCCGACCAGAAATGTCCGCCTTGAAGATTAGGACCGGTCCCATGGGACCGGGAAAGAGTTCATTACCGACCTCAACGTGTTCTAGGGAGATGCATAATGTCGGCAAGACTGTCGAGTTTGTGCATTGTATTTCCGATAACGAGTATTTCCCAATGTGCAGGGCTCGGTTGTCGGAATGGTACATGTCGCATTTAGCATAAAACACAGCCAAAATGCAGTCCGATGAAAGCGGGTGTTGAATGAAGACGGAAGCCCGTTGGGAAGTTTCTGTGAATGACATTGCCGTGGTGTAATACAAGGTGGATCCGAAGAACTCGTCGTTTCTTGGGTAGCTTGCCATGTAATTCCTCGCTGTTTGCCAGTCTTCAGATGTATCGGTAGATGGCTTATTTGTCTTTCTGAACTGAGAAAAAGATTATCATAATGCAAATGACTGATTTGGACAAGGCTTACCGCCCGTAACATTGGTCCAGAATGTCGTTCACCTCAGTGGCCTTCAGTGGATTATACAATGAAACGAGTTGACAAAAACTTTGATGTAGGTGACTACTGCAAGAGTAGAACAACAACCCAAAAAATCCATCATGTCAACATATTTCTACGTATTTCACCACCCTCTGATACTTAAACGGCACCATAATTGCTGGCATTACTGGCATAGCTGCCATACAACTAGAAGAAGACATTAATTTGGAGACAAGCTAGGACGATATAGCAACGCATCGAGTTAGGACAATTTTATTTTTTAGTTACTAGTAGTCAAAGGCAATTATTTCCTCTGTTGTTCTACCTCCTTTCATGACTGTTGTGACTAACCTATCTTCAGAGTTAGTCTTAAACTAGTAATTCAGTAATGTAGATCATTGATATCTTCATCATCGTCGTTATTACTACTGCTAAACGATGATTGAAAGGGCAGAGACAAAGCGAGCGTTGGACAAGGTTGAAATTACGAAATAAATATGAATAGACTGAAAGAATCACCCTCAAAATACTGCATGATTGCAAACAAGCGAGCATGTCTAGAGGTAAATTAAGACGGCATCGCTGTGACTATCGTTGACCCACCGCGTTAAGTGTATATATCACTTAAACAATCGATACCAACCCTCACACCTCGGGTCCGATTAATTGACTTCTCGCAGAGGTTTCCAATCGTCTCCAATGTAAGTCATGTGACCAGTAGTAGATAATTTGAACCCTGTCTATGACGGTTTGCCTGATGGAATTTAGCAGGTGAAAATTTTTACGCTGAGTCATAACTTGTCCACCTTGAAACTACGTGTCAACCTCTGCGGAACTAGCACAGTGCACGACATTTCAGATGATTAGTTAATAGCTTCTCTACGCAGTCTAACCACCGCTATTGAACGTTAATATCGTAATTTGGAACAGGACAAGTAGGATGATAATTTGTAGTTAGTTTTTACAGGAAGTAATTGCTTACGAACTATTCTCTACATGAGCACGGTTGTGCCGTCTGACTGTCTCTAATATAGGTAACCGAACATCTTGAGTTATATATCGTAAGTTAAATCGGCATCCCGAAATTAATCATCCACGTAAGTTAGATACTACCGAATACAGACGTGTATTTTTCGTCGTTTGTTGTAAAACTGAACACCTAATCTATCAGTTTAGACTGTGAGCCATCTGTTAAAAGATATTTACAGCAGTAGAGACTCCCACAGAATTGATAAAACCAATCCTGAATATTCATCCATGATAAAAAGAATAAAACAGCAAACTTGTTAATCGGCTCGGATAAACAGTGTCCTCATTGCTTTTTATTCAGTCTGATGAAACACAAAACAAGTTTTGTTCGCTACGTTGTTCTTGTGATTTCAGTGGGTATGTCAGAACGAACGAAACAACGAACTTTTGCTCGTCATCCGATGTTATTACCGGTTCAACCATACCCGTAGTTGTGAACATGCCATACGCCATCGGTGACAGCCTATTATTAGATTCCCCACTGAAGCGCCTGGACCGTCCTTCTAATTGATAGCCGATATCACCATCGTCCGGTAACTTTCAACCCACCATTACATACCACAACTCCCTACTGGTACATCCACGGAACGCAAGACTCCGCTACATTCGTTTGTGAATGAGGGAGAGTGACGCTTCCATCTTTCGCTAATCACGTCAAGGACAGTGGTGTGATGTCTATTGAATAATTTTTCCTGAAAAGGCCTTTAAAAACGTAATTTCAGTATCGATGGACTCGCCGTTGTAGCATACGTTGGACAGTCGAAGCTGTGCCTGTCTTGCGTGAATAAAGATGACAAATTCCTCAATTACAGCTATTTAACGGAAGTCATTGACCTTTGAGAAAGCTAGGGACGGCACATCTTGACTTCTAAAGTCAATGGGTATTTGTGAATTTCCTTTGGAAATGGAAGCTGCAGTCGGGACAGTAATCGTAACAGGAAATAAACCTGTCAAACAAAACCGTCATGAACTTAATGTAAGTTGTTGTTAAAGGAACGACCGGGATTCTCAAACCACTAGTCGAACTAACAACTCTGACTAGATGATTCTTGGTTTTTCAATTAATTCCTCTGCCACTGAAGAGATATTTACATCGATGGAACAAATCAAACGTTGGGAAATTTGAACAAACAGCACATGCTCGGATGGCTCAAACCTCGTTTGTCCAAGCTGAATGCTACCCCTCAACAAATACGTCAATAAATGCGCCAGCCTAACCCATTAGTCGGCAAAGATAAGTTGCCTATATGTCATATACCCTATTTCAGTTAAGCCTTTTGCGCATTTTCTTTGAGGTAATACACGATCGGAGTATAATTATTAGGGAAATGGGGTGGAAAATAACCAAACTTGTGAGGCTGGAGGTGTACACTGACGACTCCCAGATGGGCACCACTTCCAACACAATAGACCTGCAGAGATATAGAGGTTAGCAGTACGTCCAGGTAGCTGGAACAACGTATCAGTGATCATTTCCTCATATAGCAGAATGATTCAGCTACTCGCGTTGCCGTAACTAGACAAACGCAAAAAGTCTTGCACAGTTCGGTCTGAATGCAGTCTATCAAGTATGGGGAAATCTTTTAAATGTTTGAAGAGGACTCTTCCTTCAGTACAGGTACGAACTGTCCCTCCTTCATCTCAGTGAGTTATACTTCATTTTGCCACATTGTCCTTTATTTAGTTTCATACTCATTTATGCTTTATCCCCCCAAAATTCCCAATCAGTCGTGGGAGGAATGAAGTGATGAACATGTTTTCGGCAATTCATTATCAAATCAATAAAATTGTATATGATATTTTGAGGGGTATAAACGGACTGAGTCTCAGTATTCATCCCCGATCAATCAAGACACTTGACGAGGGCCAACTGTTGGTGTGGATTCTGGTGAGAATGCATTACTCAAAGTCAGAGGGTCTGTACACATGCGTACGCCACTGTCTTCGGTCATTTAGTTGTAGGTGACGTTGTTGTGTCCACTGTTAGCTGACCTATTCATGGGTAAATTAGAGAGTCATTTAAATCCTTCTGTTGAGAACATGCGTTTCCATCGGCGTTACGTTGACGAACTTTTCGCCATGTTGAACTCTGTCGACGAGCTATCACCTGTTGTTCAAGTGTTCACTCAAGCACATAAGAATATCTCGTTTACCCCAGAGACTGAATTAGACAACACGTTTCAGTTTTTAGATATGGGTCTAGAACAAAAAAGTGACATAAAGATTTGTGTGTCACAAAACGACTTGGACAGGACAGCATACAAACTTTCATAGTTTTATGCCACTCAGATGTCACCTTGTCTATTGTTTAAGGAGTAGAACAAAGAAAATTCATTCTACGAACATATTAGATTAAGAGATAGAGTATTTTCCCAACATGTTGCGGAAGAATGTTATTCTGATTGCTTCACAACGCGCAACGTGATTTCAGAAGAACCAGATGCTCTGGCGACAACAGATGTTTGCATTTCATAGGAGATATCGCAGCAGAAAGACCCAACCATACGCCCTACCAGACTGTCAGACGCGCATTTACGGTAGCCGCGTTAAACAGCTGATTCACTAAACCAACCCTGTTGATTTTAAACTTGAAAGACAACCTTCCTCTATTCGACAAATCCGTGCTCGTGTACTCGTTTCCCTACCGTTGTACAGTGAAATACGTTGACTACCCGACTAGACGTTGGTCCAAACAGATCAGGGAGCATCACTCAGGATAGCATGCGACCGGGGAGAACAAAAGCTTACGTTTTAACCGTACGATAACGTGTGATTGCAGTTTGGTCTGCGCCGCACCAACTTGCTGTAGATCATGAAGCGTTTTTTATTGTCTAAACAACTAAAGATCATGGCCAAACGAGATTAACGTTAATTTTTTAACTATCACAGGCTGATCTCCGTTTTGTTATCGTGTTACCTATAGTCATACTGTTCAAGTTTTAATATCTTTAGGTTCAACATATTCTGGATTACTATGTGCGGGCATAGTGATACTGGTGAATACGGGTTTTATTTCAGTTAAATCAACAGTTTTGCACCTGAAAGAATCAATCAACAGACCCGTCGTTTTTAGCTCAGTCGCTTGGATACCCTTGACTGATGGTACACATCATCGTTCATTCGGGTGCACTATAGTAAACCATGTTAGGTTGCTCAAACGTGAACAAGTGGACTGTCGAAGATGGTGTAGTACCTAATCACACATCAACTGAACATGATGCCAAAGTCTTCTGTCTTGATTGATCACTAGATTAACTCCGTTTTATTAATTTTTAAATGAGCACAACTAGACAGCCAAAGTGAAAACGGTGCTATATAGTGCATATCAGTGTGGTACTAGATAACTACAACTAAACCACAACTCACTAACGTCTTTTGATCGCCTTCTTTTATCAACATATGTATCTGCATCACGATGTACTAATTGGTTTACATGTTACTTTTAACAAGGAAGTTCCAAAAACCACTGTTAAAATGCTGTTATTCCCAAAAAATTAAACAATAGTCATCAACTGGAAATTAACCTACTCAAGAAAATCGCCTGAATGACTTACCAAAACGACTTTATCTGCGCACCAAAAGGCGACCGTCTTATTTGGCAGGCTTACTATTGTCGGAAAATTTATCGGGTCGCTAATGTGCATCCAGTTCAAATTAAAAATTGCCATCGGTTTGCCCATCGGTACCATCAAGTCCGTCACCAAGTCCCAAAGTTTTGCAATCGAAACAGCAGTACGAGTATTGAGAAGTTCACTGTAGTACACATAGAGTAAACCGTAGAACAATCTCAGGGACCTAAGGTGGATCAGATCAAGAATCGCTGCCTTGACGTCATGACCAAAAAGTAAGCGTGTCATGGAAAACGTCTGTGGAGTCTCGTGAGCAAAATACTGAAACAGATGGTACAGTTTCGCAATTTGTATTTCCAGTGACTTGTCAACTGCCATCGAATCAACTTCATTGATTGGTTTTGAAAGGGTTGTCTCGGAAACAACGTGGGTCCAGGTAAATTTAACTGGTGAACTGGGTATAGATGCAAACAAGTTTGGATCGACTAATAGTTGAAGTATGTCTCCGGTGGAGTAGTAGCGCCTTGGTTCTCTTTGTTCCATACCGGTTATCCTTCGATATGTGGTCTCAATTTCTGAGTCAATGTTGCCGACACATTGATTGCACTGAATATAGCTCACAGAACCACAGTATGTTGCATAATTAACAGAGCCATCATACGATAAACTGAAATATCGGTCGCGTGACTGCTTGACTGTAGGCATCGTTCGATGGATCACGTAATACTGCAACTTTGTTAAACGAAAATCAACTAATCTGGTCTCTCAGACTGAAATTAAGTTGGCGTAAAAATACTGTGAAAATCATTGCCACTTCTCTTATAAATCACTTCAGGAGCATACATACAGCAATCACTAAACATATTTTAAGCTTGGTCTGTTGATGTCATCGGCAATACTTTGCCCTCAAGGCTGGCTGATTAGACTACCAACAGTTTGTCACCGTGCTAGTTAACATCGTTAAAGCAAACATGCTCTATCGCTAGATTAACTGTTCATGCATTTATATATGTTTCTCCTCCAGAGATTTTCATCTATTTAACGTCACCTTGAGTAACACGAACATTTCACTAAACATTATTATCGTTTTCATAACCCTAGATGTTCAAAGTAAAACAATCTTCTTGAAAAACATCATGGACAAGCGAAAATGCATTTTACACGTGTTACTGGTTTATATAAATGAAATATCACTAACACCTGATTGCAGCCTCCGTGTTCTCACGTGACAATTTTTGTGCCCAATATGACGACAGTTTTGAAATTGATATGTTCGCCGAGCTTGGCATTTAGGTTGCAAACGTTTCATCACCAAGCGAGGTGACATCATCAGTGCGTGAGTGTTTCGGCGAAACACTCACTGATGAAACGTTTGCAACCTAAATGCCAAGCTCGGCGAACATATCAATACCAAAACCATCAACCCGAGCTACAAACAACACCACCACTATTCCCAACCATCAGAAATGACGACAGTTGCATAGTAGGCAACGTGGTTGCCTCATAAATAGGAGTTCTAGTCCCGGCTGTGCCGGGGACATGCATTAATGACGAGTGTTGAAAAGGGCAAAACCTAGGTCTGGAGCGTCTTTCTGAAAGGGAATCGATCGAAAGTCAATGGGAATTCGATGGCTGTGATTATACATGGGAACGATCAGGTTTGATCAGCCAGAATCTTGCACCATCTTAAAGCCCTTGGACTATTTGTGCTTGTGGACCTGCAATTTCACATACAGCTGCGGTGACGTTTCCACTAACAGAACTGATCGATCCGTACGCCCTAGGGTGAAGGAACACGTGCCCAAATATATCGAGGACTTGATGTGTCGCATGACTCGGCGCGACCCCACCGAACAACGTAAGCCGGCTTCCTCGATCGCCGGACACATGCTGGAGACCGGTTACGTGGCCAACTTGACAAACGCTTTTCGTGTGTTGATGCGTCAGCAGATACCTGTCACCTTTAAGTCACTCGAGGCGCTGTTTGTTATGGGCGACAAGACAATCATATGGGTGCAAAAGCTGCTGACCTTGAACATTCGTCTGCCATGGTGTTGACCAATGTCAGACCAGTGTACACATTGGTTTGATTTATCAACTTAATTCGTTTAACTGCTTTTGATCTTCACCGGGACATAGGAATTTTTACTGCCATCTTGCGAAACTAGTGTACTCCCGCAGCAAGATGAAATGATCAACCCTATTAAAGGCCTTGGAAAAGTCAAGATAAATTACGTCCACGACCAGTCTTACATCTACAGCCTTCGTCTTAACGTCAATAGCAGTCGGCAGATTCATGATGCATGAATGTTCCATATGAAAGCTATGGTGCTCCTTGGTGATTAGTTAGACGTCTTCAGCTCTAAACCGACTAATGAAAGCAAGGCTGTTGGTCGATGGTTTGTTAAGTTACCTCTGCATCCACCCTTGACAATACGCGTGGTTGTGAACTGTTCAGTGGCTTGCATCGGCTTGTACTAACTGTGGACCTGGCCGGCTATCACTGAAAACAGGCAGTAGCACCCTTCTTGGGGATTACAGTGTATAACAAGAACACAGTAGGAATTTTTAGGTAAACGAGAATCACGCAAACCTTGCAAACGATACCTAGAAGCGCTGCTAACGACCTCAGCAGGAATGCTGTTCCAATGGTTAACAACCGTGTTAGAAAAGAACTGTTGCCTAAGGAAAGTCCGAGGACGAAGCTTGAAGAGCTTCCCGTTATATCCTCACCGGTCTTCACCACTCTCTATGATAAAGAAGTGTTCAAAGAGGCCCACTCTAAAGAAGAAGTGTGTGAAAATTAAATCGCCACAGTGTCGCTGGAATTCAAATGGGTATAAATGAAGAATTTCAAGTCGAGACTCCTACATGACACTTCTTAGGCTCGCGACTAGCTTAGTAGCTGCGTACTAGACAGGCTGAACAGCTAATGTGTCTTTCTTCAGGCCGGTACACATAGCTTGATTGGCATACTCGAGGGGCGCTTTTATATATACCCTGTGAAACGTTTGAGACGCTCTCTTGTATATGCGGAGACAAGTGCACTTAATCATCCCAAGAGTGGCAAATCTCTTTTTACGGCCACCTCATGATGATACGCGAAGTATAATTTAGAAAACCAGTCGTCCAGATATTTCTTCAGAGCGATTTTAATGATATCCACCGTGCTAAGCACACTACGAATCACAAAGGTACTGCCAAATTCTCAAATGATTGACATGTGAGCACAATAACTGTCATTTAGTGGGAGACTACTATCGTCCGACCAACGCTTACTCGAGTCAAAATCAATCTTCAGTTCACTGGGATCAGTGGCATTCCAGATTTTTAGGTCGTCGGTGTATAGAACGGCGTTGCAAGGAATATCATCCGGAAGGTCGTTGGTGTTGATCACGAATAACTGAGCACCTAGCACTGACCCTCGGGGAACATCCACAGAGATAAAGGAGGGAGACGAAAGGTCTGATCTGGTTCTAACTCTGAAAGTTCTTTTATCAAGAAAAGAGACAATCCAACAAAGAACCTCTTGTTGGATTCCATAGGCCTCCAGCTCGTGTTTCAGGGGGCCGTGTGGGACACAATCAAAAGCGTTGACGAATTCAAAGAAGTTGGAATCTTCAAATAGGTCATTGTCTTTGTCCTCTGTCAGACTACCCACGAAAATAAGGATGTTTGTTATGCAGTTCCGGTTAGGAATGAAGCCATGCTGGGAAAGAGAAAAAAGATGATTTGATAAGAAGTGGTTGAGTATGGTACGCTTTAATAGTCGTTCCATTATCTTGCACGAAATGCTAGTAGGGCTGACTGACCGATAGCTAGCAGGACAGCTCACTCCAAATATGGATGTGAACGTCGCCTCCTTCCATGCATGAGGGAGAATGTCACTCTGGAGTGTCTGCTTAAACAGGTTATAAGGGGGTTCTGCCAGATTAGCAGCTGCTTCCTTGAGTATTATGAAATGAATCTTTTCAGGACCTATTGCACCGTATAAATTAACCTTGAAGAAAATGTCTTCAACATCTAGCACAGAAAATTCAACGATAACGAGTGACTGTCGGAAGTTCTGCAACGGTAGGACAGGATGTCATTTCGGCGGTTTGATGTTGTGGGCTACCGAGTGGTACTCCCTGAGAAACTCGGCCACAACTAGTGAGTCAGATGAAGTCTCCCCGAGAACGAGCTTAGAAAAGGCCTAGAATTAAGCAAGTTGGTGGGGCTGGAATCGGTCTGTTCTTCCCAGTTGCTCTGACGATCCTCTTTTGAGGCTGCCTGTGCGCAAGTCAACGACTCCACAGGACGCCTGACCAGCATTCTTGGTGTCACAACTTGCGACGATTGCTACCCTGTTACATTCCGCCTCTTGGGAAGATGTCTGGAAGTTTCTTCTTCTGCTGGATGTGGGTTCTAAAAGAGGGCAATGCACGCGGTGTTATGGGGCCACTGATAGAAATACCTAGTGGGACGGGCCAAGGAAATGCTTTCTGGATCGCAGGTGGCGGCCCCAGCAGGCTACTTTCGTTCCGAATTCTTGGGGGGAAGAACCTACCGCGCGGCCGTTTGGTGGGTTTTGTCATTTAGTCATCTGTCAAACCAAGCATATTTTTCTGGTGTTGCGGCCAACTGGCGTATGGTAGAAAGATGGTGACCGGAAGTAGAAGTTTAAAAATGAAGTCATTCATCAAGATCGAGCTCGTCATTCTGGCTGGGGACGTTAGATGAGAAAGTGACCCCTGGGGCTTAGTGCCGGGAATTTTATCGTTGTTTGGTCGAGTTGTCCGTAAAGCGAGTGCATTTAATGACACTGAGCAGTGAAAGCCGTAAGAAAGCTGACTTGCTGATGATGCGTTACTTTAGCTTGCAGCTCCATTGTTACTTTTCAAAGTGTAAACTCCTCGAAGTTGGATGAATGTGGGCGTGGCTATTCTGACTAGTTAGGTTCATCCACCTGTTTTTTCCTTTTTGTCTTCTTGGTCACTGCCTGCTTTTTTCTTTATGGTTGTATGGTAGTTAAGAACCAGTGAGAATCATTGTATATTGCTGACTATGATAATAATGGGGGGGGGGCTTTTTCTTGTGACTAGTTGAAATTCTACCTTGTTACATTGCATAAATTAAACGTAACTATGCAGTCACAGTTAAATAGGACAGACCAATGAGTGCGGATAGAAACCTGCGTTGATTTAAGTCGAGTGCTGCTTGTGCTGTGGGATTGGGGTTCTCAAAATTTGACAGTTTGTGCGGAACGATGTGTCAGATTCAGAATCCTGTTACAGAAGAGCACTCCTGTGTTGGTCAACTTCTTGCAGCACTGATCAACTTGTTAAATCAACAAAGGCAGGGGAAAGTGATTAGCAGCATATGTGGTAGATGGGCTTAATCAGAGTAGCAGCTTCTACGTCATTTCACGTCAAAAATCTTGTGCAATAAACCGGTCCACAAACAACTCATTGAAGAAGACAATCTAGAGAGCACGATGGCCTTTGACGCGATCATGGGCTAGTAAGACTTTGTTGAAAGTTCCAACCATCAACAGCAGTTGGCGAACGTGATTGGTGAGAGCGCTATTGTTTAAACTGTTTTCATTCAGATGAGTAGTCGGAGATTTGGTTTATTTTCAAGTTGACCATCACTCACATTTGATCGCAGCGTTCGCATTCAGATAGACTTTCCAGCCAGCCTCTTTCGAAAAGAAGCACTAGACTCGAGTTTCG
>QNGE01004593.1:0-58726 GCA_008508345.1 Paragonimus westermani
ACGTTTGCAACCTAAATGCCAAGCTCGGCGAACATATCATTATCGCTTCCCCGATTTTTACAGTAAGGATAGTCAGAAAATAGGACTATTGAACGTTGGTTTATCGACTCAAAAGCTGTCCGGTTTCACAGCTTACTGAAACAGGGCATCGTACCACTTCATTCTCCATTTTAGTTTGTGAAACTAGTATCTTACAGTAGTCAGAGAAATTGGTCTAAGTTGTTGTCTTGTTATTAACAATAATGACAGTAATAATCGAATAGACAAAATAAAGTTCACTGTGGCATCACAGTGTGCTTCTTGATTCTGATAGATTTCAACTACCCGTAAAATGTGAGGCAAACACGGAACTTAAAAGTCTCACTTCAGTAGGTTTAAGTTTGCCCGAGCAGTTTCGGTCACCTTTCATAAATACTCAATCAGTAAGACAGAAAGATAAAATTCGAGGAATTCGAAGTGACATTTTTTAGTCAAACGACTTGATCTTCTCTATTGTCAACTATTCACGTGGATTCTTTATCAGGCAGCAGCGTAACGATTGTTCCTGAACACTACGTCATGGCATGCACATGGGTTCTTCGTCTAGATGAGTATATCCACGTCAGTAAATAGTTGTACATCATTCTACACTTATGACAGCATAATTATCTACCGCCTAATGAATCGGAAGCATGAGTGTCAGCTGCTGAATCAATGAATCATTTTGACTGTCTGACTCACAACGCAAACTCGGCCTTCAAGGATTAAATTGCCCCGTGAAACAAGCTACGATCACTGAGTTGAGAGTTGAATTTCACATACGTGATGGTCGTGTCCAGATGTGACAAACAGGCGAGGATCGATTTCTGTCATCCTTACTAGGTGACCATAGCAATATCCGCGTGTGGTACAGTGGAATTTTCACTCTTCCCGAAAAGATTATATGGACAGTACAAATGTGTTCGAAAACTATGTCCCACCTAGGTAGTAGTCTGAACAATACCTTTTACAGTAGGATAACGTGATAACTTACACACGGCTGAAGGCGTTTGACTTCGTGTTCTCTTATGTTGTACATATGTCTGAAATTGTTTTGATGACTTATCTCAGTAACAGTGCAGCTGTGGGAGTTTGTGCCAGTTACTGGAGCCAGTAAAAATGCATGTGAAAAATTATATTATATTATATTATATTATATAGTTCCCTTTAAACTGATGCTACAAATTGCGATAGCAAAGTGTGAAACAATGAGCTGCTATACAACTTGTTAACAAAACGGGCAAACAACTCACACAGTGATGGATTTATGGAAGTGGCCTCCGAATGGTGTATTGTTGCAGAACACTACGTTCAAAGACTGGGCTTGGCAAGCAAACGCTCCTGAAAAGTGCCCAGAATACTGAAATAGACGTGGAAAACGGACGGAGTAGGGTGTGATTTAGAGTTACTAGGTCAATACAATTTAACAGGCGGATTCTTACAGGAAGGAAGTGGGTGAATTCGTCGACAAAGCCCGAAAGCTTAGCAGGAGTTATTATTGTAGAGGCACTGTTGTTTTTCGCTACATCTAACCCAATTGCCTGAAGAGACCATCGTAATAAGTAGTAGACTCTTCAAATATCCCATTTATCGACTGTACGTGAAGTATTACAGTGAAAAATCCTCCCTGCTGCGCCAAATTTAAGGTTCGGTTGTTTGAATGAAACGAAAATACAATAGGTGGGGTTTAGCACAAACACGCGCTGACCTATGATTCTCGAAGTGTAACTTCAAAATCATAGCTCCAATGTATTCTGTGCGCCTGGCCTGTAGCAGTTTTCTTGTCGTACGACTCTAATGGCAACAACCGCTTGTGAATAAGTTTGACGAGCATGATTATCCGAGATTGATTACCGATGGTCGGTTGACGTATTGCGAAGGTGTTTCAGACAGGTGGAGTAAGTGTAGAAATATGGATGAAAGTCAAATTTAAGAATACTGGTTATTTCGTTTGTGTTCTCTGTCCTTGGGTGAACACATTATGAGGGTTTTGCTCACGACTCGTACATAATGCACATTATTGAGCAACATATAGTACTTAGAGCGTTCGTTTTGAAAATTGAAAACGAACTTGGCATCTTTGAACAGAGACTAGATTAACTCTCTCATAAACAAATTACTGTTGGTTGCCGATCTGAGTATGTTATCCATTATATGAACTACGTTCCACAACCCTCGAGGAATACACAAATATTGTAGAATGTTACATGTGCGCGATCTCGGAATAATATTAGTTTTCAAAGCCATGATATGTGAGCTACTTCTTAGAAATACAATCTTTGCTACAAACACAACTGAACAAATGATCCAAGGCCTTGTCCCGTTATATAATTTCTCCTGCTATTGCCCTCTTGATTTAACAGAAATCTCTTCCCGGAAAATATCGTCCAAGCATGCACACATCAAGTTTCCAGTCGGTTTGTCAACCGCACTATCGTTCCGGATGCCGTAGCGGTAAATACTGTGTTTTGCCAAATTTTACTCACACCAAACAGGTTTTCCAATCTAATAAAAAATTTCCGAATAAACTTGCTTGAGTGAATTTCCATGGGAATAATTAGGATATGCCCGTTAGGAGTACACTTTTTCAGTGATCCTGTTTCATAACACAGGAAACTTTACCCTCATGAAATAAAACAGAGTTTATGCCAAGCACTTTGTGCAACTCATTAAATTTCCTAAAATGATGCACGAAACTCTGCTGTGGATTGAAAACCGCTCATCCTCCCTAAGAAGGAACAACATGAACGTTTTGTCGGACTATATCTAACCCACTCACATGCGTTATCCAAGTTGCATCACAAAAGTACACAGATTAACCTGAACACAATCTTCAAATTCCACCCTGTTGGGTGAAACTCCGGTTGCATCCGATAAAGTAGAGTTACCGGAAGTCTGCTTAGCCGACTTCAAAAGGACGCTTGAAAAAGCATAGAAAACTTCACTGAATCAAATTAACAGTACCCCAGTTTTAGTGTGGGACTATGTGGAGACATTCGTTGGCAAGTTCAGTTCAGTGGAACCTTACACTGAACCGACCCCCATCAAATGCTCGCCTTCACATGAAATCGCTTTTATACATTAATATTGTTTGCCCCACGGTGTGATTCTGCATTGTGGTACTGTGGCAGGCTGCAACTAACAGCCACTTTACTTTACAAATGATATTCTTGAAGTTATACTCTCGTTATTTGGGAAAATATGCCTATGATGCAAGATTGCAGAAAATTGTGTGATATTGCTCAATAAGACCTATTGACGCGTACCTGCTGCATAGTGGTATAACACTCAACTCATCAAGAGGTAACCGCTCTGTCGAAGATCCTCGCTTCTCAGAGGGTATTTCTTGTTGGAAATGGAATACTGTGTTGGCTCGTCACATAAAAAATCAATTTTGAGGCGTTATAGAGCAGCACCTCAAGTTTTGATAGGATTTCTTCAAACCGACTACTTCCCAGTAAGCAATCAACAGTATGGTGTGTGTTCTACTTAAAATAATCTGTCTCCTTTATTCAACCGGCAATAGTAAATTATGAATTTCGGGTTTTCTAAGTACACATCGTACACTATCCGGTCAATGCATTTGATCTGCCCCACATTTTCTCAATACAGGTTGCATGCCTTCGTCAATAAATCTATTAAATATTGGCAAACATGTACACTGTTAATTGGTGCTTGCAGATAGCTTTCGAAAACTGGAAAACTCGACTGGTTCGTGTGTTTCAATTGACTCGAGATGGATGAGACAATGAACCTATGAATATTTGCATGCAAAACACAGGGATGTTTGTTTATATTGGTAATGAATTCCATCTCCTCGGTTAGAGTGAATTTGATGTCCAAATAGATAACGACTGTTTGGCCTGCCACTAGTTACGCACGTGTCTAGTTGCCAATTTGGACATCATCTGATAGACGGTATCGCAGTGAACCTGGAATCAGTCGCGCATGATTCCATTTGCACCTGTCAGTTAAGGTGATTTTATTGTATACAAGAGAGTTCGCCAGTTTTACGCTTTATCAGATTTACCTCGGTTTGTTTACCCACACTGTACTTGCAATTAATTAGCATTGCCTAATGTGATTGCGGCTTTCGTGTCCAGTCACAACCTTGTGAATGAGGAATAGTATTCCTGAAGCCATCGATCAGCATTGAGAGGACCTGTGTTGTGTTCTCGCTATAACCTGAGCATTATTGACGTAAAACGTGGATGATAATTCGGTGTTTGTTCTGACGTTAATAATGCGGTGGTCAAAGCCTTTGTCTTATGAGAGCGTTTACCGGGGTAAGTTCCAATCCTGTCAACGGTACAGGTTGTTGACGACCTTGGATGAGACAGAAGTCCGTGTCTAAAACAGGCCTACTGGAAAATATGCCTGAGTGTGCAGCATATTATCGACGTTTAAGTGATGTGTAATCTACAACTCTGGTATTTCTCCAGATGTTAGAAGTGTCTTGTTTTTAACTCACAACATTGAATTGGTGAGGAGCTGAAAAGATGCTCTTAATTATAAAGGATTTATTGCAAGCTAATGTACTTCAATTCATATACAAAAATCAGGTCCTTGTGCTGGAATATTCCAAAACATGTTATGCTGCAATAACTTAGGCCGTTTGCAAAAGATTGCAGTCCTTCCTCGATCCGGAGAGAAGAAACCTTGTTCTTACGTACTGCCAAGTGGTCGTTAGTGCAACAGTATTGTAGATCTTAACACCCATTGATTAGCACTGACTTTGATGGAGCGCTGTTAAGAACATTGACAAGATTTTCCTCAAGCATCTGAACGTGTCGCTGCGGGTAACATTGTAAACTGTATGTCCAAGCGTCAGGTGTGTTTAGGTCCCCCTCCCCCCACTTGGGCGATCGATATCAAGAAACAAATGTGCTGACGTACAAGTGCAGTGTACTGAAAGCAATTATCAAGAGTATGTCGTGTCTGAACAGTCTGCTTGGGAAGTACCAACTGTTCTTGATCTGTCGTGTCTAGTAGTGCACGTAATCGCGCATATTCAGGAGCAGCGCGATTCTATTCAGTGTAACTACTTTTACCAAATGTCTGAACATTCTCCCATTTTAAGTACAAAAACTTATTTGGTAGAATGAATAAATTTTACTCACTTCTTAAACGAAAGTGCATTAACTTGTTGTACTTTCTAGACTCATATACAACCTTCCGATATTGGACGTTAGGAGCAACTTAGTGGAATAGGATTTTAGCTTGTGGCAAAGTTTAAACAACTTTTTGAATAGACAACGTGCAGTTGGTCAAACAAGGCACTCCACGGAAGGGTAGTGACAGAAAATGCTACATTCTCTGTTCAGAACTGAAAGATTCTAAGGACAAAATTTTTACTACTGATCATAACACTCTTGTCATTAACTCCACTATCATTCAAATAAACACCTCTATTTTTGACACTGTGAAATCTCATTATCGGCTACCTTGTCTGATCTCCGACTGGTTAACAGCACTGTTGACAGAACTGTTCGGAGTGTAACGTAATTACTGTTTGAAGACAATTGATTGTAAGGTTCCTTGTGTAAACGGGACCCCTAACGACTGTGTAAATCATGAGATGACCTAGGGATGCACATCTTAACAGCTTGGTCGATACGGTGACTGCATCGGAAGCCTTTTGTTAATGAGAGAACATTATTGTTCAACGTGCACCGGTACCCTGTACTTGCGATTGTGAACAATAATCCCAGTTCATATCACAACAGGTTTCTGCTTATCTTTAGGGTGTACATCTTACAGATTCCACTTCCTGGACTAACAATTTTTGTTGAGGACTTCCACTGCCATCTCTCACCCGTTGGATCCAATTCCTCTGATGAGTTCCCATGTTGTCCGTAATCGCCAGCTACTGAACCCGGTCATATACCAAGTCTGTTTTGAAATATAAACTGCATGTTTGGATAGATGTTTTGCCGTGTTGTTTGCTAGCCATTAAAATGACATGAACAGCTAAATGACAAAACGGTGTATTTGCAATACGCTACTGAAAAACTGAGCTTCCTGTAGAGTCGAAGCGTGCAACAAATAATCACAAACGTTCACATCGTCAGTGATTACTATTTATTAAACAGATTTCCGTAGGATTTTAGCCACGAAATGATGCTTGGTTAGACGCAAACTGAAGCTATCTCTGGAACGTTGTTGACAGTTTACTCAATTTAGATATTTGTCTAAACTGCACGGTCTTTTTCTCCAAATATTTGCCTATGCCCTTCGCACTGCTGAACTGAATGCCTCTTATAAACAACAGTGTAGGTTGCCCCCAACTTTTTAAACTATCACTAAGATGAGTATGATCCAATAACGAGTTTTTCCAAAATCCACACTACGGGGTTGAGTGTGTGATGTAATTCAGGTTTCACACGTTTTGCGGTTAACTTGCGTGTTCCGATTATAAACTAGACGAGCAGTTAATCTTTTTGAATAAGAACAAAGCGTTATAATCAAGCCTGTGTAAGAAAACCACATTCCAGAGTTATATCCGTGGTAAGACATCCTTTTTAACATTGACTCGATTACTACTGAGTACCTACATCTACTGCAAACCCATTGTTGTGTGCCATCTCGTATCAAGCATTTGGTAATCTATCCTAACCACAAGAGAAAGGCTTGTTTTGATGGCTTACCTATAAAACCTGCAGCTCAGATTAGAAAAATAGCATTCTTTCTTAGCTGACTATTGCACTGTGAGATGCTTTTAATTCAGCGATACATGGCAATCTTTGTTCGCCACCCAAATCCTTTATGTGGTTGTATCCAATCACTTTTGGTTGTATGAAACTTTAAAAAAGATTTGTTACTGGTAAACTTATTCAGACTGAACAGGCTTGATGTTCCGGTTGAACCTATTGTAGGTACCGATCAGAAGAAATCATCTGGCTTATGTTGTCGGTCTAAGTTCTAACGAAGTTGAGTGATAAGTTTTTCAAAAGGTCTTTAGAAAAACTCAACCCAACACTAAATTAGGCTTAAACCTTATGCGATGCAACGTTGAGTTTCGAACGCCAGGCCCTGGGTTTTGAGTGAAACAGCTGCCAATATACTTTGTTGGAATGGGTTGTTACTATATCTAACCATAGTACGGTTCACTGACAACATCACTTTGCTTGAAATGTCCCATTTTATTTTCAGTCCTCTTAACATAAATGGTACTGAGACAATTACGTTCATAAAAGGTGTCAAAGAAGTTTCATATGGCTTCTTAATTATCTACGACACTGTTTTATATGATATTCTCCGATGACTTTTGCCCTTAAAAATTACGAAAGGTCCGTGTTAAAGTGGACTACCTGTACTGGTAAATTTATTCAGGGTGGACAGATGTGACGATTCTTATAGAGGATGGCGTCAAGAAGTTGACTACCATTTTGAGAAAATGAATGGGATCAAACCTCTTCAAACGACTGTTCTTTTCCCACTGTAATTGCAGGTAGTCGAATTTTTCCTTTGGTAGTTAATAAGTTACGTAACTTTTTCTCGTTACGGTTCAGTCAGTACGATCAGGTTAATCACGTTAGCAGCGTACTTTTCTGAATGTTTTCGTCTGGTCAGATAGAGTCAAAATAGTTTTTCTTCATGCGGCCGCCATACAAATGACAACGAGAAAGTCGAACTGGTATACTGCTTTATCGTCAATCAGTGTACTGCAGGAACAAATGCTAATTACTTCATTCAACATAATTTGACCACAGACCAATAGGTTTGTTCTTTGCACCAGAATCGACAAAAGTGATCAGTTCGTCTGGTTCGTTTTGGTCGAGAAATTTGTTATCTAGAAAAGCGAATAAGGTGGAGATCATACTCGATCCTTAGGCTGTTCTGTCCTTTTTAAACTTATCACCTGATGACAAACCTAAGCGGAATATCGCGTCTCATTAATATGACACTAAATAAAGGCTGGAAAGACAGCTTCCAGACGTCACAAGGAAACATTTGTACTATTCGAAGTTTGGTGAGTGGTTAGAACACATGAAAATGTATGGCAAAATTTCAATAGCGGTGGTAATCACCGTTTTTTCTCAGAAGAACGTCAACTGCGTGAGGGCCTGTAGAACAAGGACAATATGAATTTCGCGAGAAGAGTTCTCTTCTTGTGTCTTTCTGAATATCATATATATAGCACTTAGTAAAAGTATTTTGTACCTGTCTAAGATAACTGTTTGCGTCACGGGCTGAACTATAGGTTGTCGACGCGTTTGGACGTACAGCTCTAATGAGTCGGTGTGGCAAAATAATGAGAGAACATTTTGTCACGTAATTTATTCTTCAGAGAACACGACGAACGTGTACTCAATATATCCAAAGGTGAGGTTATAAACAGCTAACATTAAAGATAATAATATGTTTTCGCCACCTAAAATCATATCCATCCGATTCATATGAAGAAATCTGATTACTATTATGAGGGTGACGACCACGTATGGTTTTTGTAAATTAACATTACTGTTGCTTTGAAGTAATCCAAACTTGACCCCGAGTTACCCTGCTATGTAGTTGTGTGCATTTTGGGCAAACCTGCTTTCTTTTAGAAGTAATCCGTCCTCATTTCTCATGACATACGCTTCCACTGTTTTGTTTATTCCCCCAGATTAACGAAACGGACATTCCTGTGAGAGTTGATGAAACTTTGGAGACCTACTATCTCGATACAACCAATGTTTTGGGTGAGAAGCATGCGTTACATGCGCAGATAAATAATTTGGCTATATGTTTTAGTTACTCGTGAGTAGTTACAGCGTTAACAACAATTTTGTTACTGTAACCGCTGTGTGTTCGGAACCGTAGAACGCTGCTGTTTCCGTTAAACTTTTAAAAGGTTGCTACAACTAATGAGTTAAGTGGAGTTGACTTTTGGTTCGCACTGCAAGTCTTATGCTGTCTTACTTGGTTCTTTTTGGAAACTCCCACTAGAATTTCGCTGACAGCTTCTTAGGGCGCGAGTGCGTGGAACGATTCCATTTGCTGTGGTGAACTACAGATATTATCCTATTTTCCCACCACTTTTGAATGAAACTTCTCGGTGATAGGCAAACCAGTCAAACGTGAAGAACCGTTACATAAGACTTCTGTTGAAAAATATTTTAAGACACATGTTTATCCGAAATTTCACAAACCCAGGTTTGGTGACATTCTCAGTGGCTTTCGGGCTATGCATCGGACAACTGGGTGAACGCGGAAGGATTATGGTTGAATTCTTCACTGTCATGGATGAAATTGTCATGAGACTGATCCGGTTAATTATGTGGTGAGTTCTACCTTAGTATTTATAATACCAACAGCTGAAAAATAAATTATTCTGTTTCAAGTAGTGGGGTGGAATTACCGGTCAGTTGACGCATCACAACCGCAAAGATCTAGTAAGCGAATTTGACTTATTAACTGGGACTGCCTCAGCAAGCACTAATATTTTACTGGTGATGTCTCCTAGAATGAAGGTGGAAAAGACATACAACTTACTTCAGTAAAAGAACAATATTTTCTTCCCTTCTCTTACAAGACGGTGTCAGTAGACTGTCAAGTTGGTCACAATTCACCTTCCCGCCCTGCCCCTTAATACGTGCAAACAAATCAACACGATGTTTTATCTTAATAAGCATAGTCCAGACACTAGAGTGTCTTGAAATTCTTCATCTTTTTGGATATTCGAAGTCAAAATTTTATGCTGACAGTTCAAGAGACACCTCGAGTAGCAAAGTGACTTAGTAATTACTGGTTAACACTGTGATCGTCAAAGTCAGAAGGTCGTATTTCTGTGTTCGACGTTCGAAATCTTCTTATAACTTACGTCACCTAATCAATCTAGCTATCGGTGGGAATGTGCATCCTAGAGAATATACTGTTTCGTGTTATTTTCTCAGGACGTTATTGTACAGTATACCTTTTACCAGTTCGGTTAAACTTCTGGAGGTTCCCATTACCAGTCCATAAAAAAATTTGCAATGACCACAAACCTAACAACAGTATGTATACCTGAAATGCTCAACCTCTGCTAGGTGCTCGCCAAACTAGATGTCGACGTGTTGTTTCGCCTACATCCGGTCTGAATTTTCATCTATTTTTCCTTGCTACTAATAAGTAGCTTGGTAGTTTAGTTAATTCGCAAGCAGCATTGATAAACAGATTGGGAATAACACAACGTTTCGAGCAAGTTGTAATACTCTACGTTTCAACCACCTCGGGTGGCCTTCCTCAGAAGTGCTGTAATCGAAATCACTTCAGTCGTACTAAATTTGGTGCGGATATCTTAGAAGCAGCATATTTATGAACAATCCGGGAAGGAATAAAACTGGACAACGCCGGGGTGAACCTTTTATCTACGTATGTGAATAAAAGTCACACTGTTGGTAAAGTTTCGGGCTGATATCACAGGAAAATCTGTGTAAACTAATGCAAAGAAGGATGAATGAGATTAATATTTGATGAAGCTGTGGAAATGTCCTCACCAGAAGGGAATTTAACGATTCAAAATGGCTGCGTACATTTTTATTAGACGTGAGTCACAAAGCCGGTTGCACCAAATTCATATCACATGACGATACCGGATAGTTGCTGAGTTTTGATCGTTTTGTGCATGATGTCTTTGTTAAGAATACTGGGCTACTTTGCCTTTCATAGCAGCCACAACATCATTTTCACAACCAAAAACAATTATTTACACCCAGATTTTTAGGTAAAAACCTTTGTTGACACGACATTTTGCAATCGTTAAATCAGAAATGGTAGGAAAGTTGAGGATAACCTACTCCAGATCGACTACACGTAGTTACAGTTTTTGTGTAGAGAGTGGGTCTACAGGCTACCATCACGGATATGAATACCAGCATTCAAATATCGGTCTCCCCAGTGTTAGGCCCCAATCGATCGGTGTTTTTCAGGTCGGTCGGTAGAAATTTTTGTGTGAGTGGGCAAGTTAAAATGCAATCTAATAGGTTTAAAGGTTTGATGTGAAGCAATGCCAACCGCTGTCTACATGTAGCAAACTCATATTAAACGAGCTTGTCTTTCGTATTTTCACAAACCATTTGTGGGAGTTCATGGAGAAGTGCAATACCAATCAACCAGCAGGCTAAATCAATCTTATAATATTTCAAAGCGTTCATCCCTCGATAGACTCGGCATGACTGGCTTTTTATCCAGTTAGACCCATCTGATGGGGATAGTCTTAATAAAGATCAAATCAGTGGCCGTTCTTTCCCGCTCGGTCATCAGACTTATAAGTGGTGCCTGTACTGGATGAATGCATGTATAACGTGACCATGACATTTCACAAGATTAGTGGTCAATAAGTTACCAATTTCGGTGCGTTACACAAACGGTAGCCGGTTAGATCCGGTTAAACCGGACAATCCTACGTAGAATTTGACTATCCACGCTAACCGAGTACAAACGAGCTAGAGTTCAGTGATATTGGTCCTTCTTGGGAGCTGGAGTTCGGGCTTGTTTGCTCCTTAAAAGATGTGTTGATGTGGTTGAAAACGTGTCTGTCACGTTGTAGATAAAGTTAGAAAGAATTATATTGGTGTTATATATAACAAAGGAGGTGTTCAAAATATTTTGGTTTATTCGTTGGTTAACTGTTAACTAACTCCAAGAATAGACTTCAACTATGGTTCCACTCATTTTACACATGCCACACTTAGAAGCAATCCTTCGAAAGCCGTTAAATTTTTCATTCGATCCCTCAGACATTGTTAACGCGGATATCATTTACTCATGGTTAACATAGTGAACGTTGAAGGGCGCCAACATATTCACGGTGGGTGGACAAATTGTTCAAAGGTTCGATTGGGGGAAGCAACCTCCATCCAGCAGCATTCAGCCCAACCAACTGATCCCCATTCTTCTCGTTAACAAAGACGGCAATACATCAGTGGTTCTCAACGATGCCCCACAGCCACACAAACATGAATTAAAATAACAAACCCTGTAAGAGAAGGGAAAAGAGAAACAAGAAGAGAAACCTAACTAACAAGTTTAGCCACACCCACAGTCAAACACTCAACATCAAGATCTCCACACATTGCAAACAAACAACCGAGTCACAGGCGAACTTAGGGTGTCATCATCATAACAGCCTTCTTACGGCTCTCACTGCCCCGTCTCAGTAAGTGCACAAACAGATCACAAACAGATCGACCAAACAACGACAACATGCATACCACTGAGCCCGATTAGCCACAATCTCATCCACATACAATGGCCAACCAAGTGGTGGTGAACAAATTCGCTTCTCAACACCAAATCAGCATCTACTCAACTCACATCTCACGCAGATCAGTAGCAGCATCGATCTGGCAAATGACTAGCTGGCATCCTCATTGCACTTTGTCACCCATTCAGGACCGTGCAACACGTGCAGATTGAACAGAAGAACTCGGTTTGCAGTCACTACCAAATATTTGCACTCTAACTCCCACGTCATTTACGCGTTGGTGCCACTCGATGCGTGCGATCGAATGCAGACATCAGTGGTCGAATACCTGAAGACGGTTCACGTCTTCTACTCTGAGCAGGTGGGTTTTGCAGCCGTGAAGTAATACAGCCCTCATTGTCGCCTCGTATGCGCGACCCGTAATCCTAAGAGAGAAGCTAGTCTGCCGTCAGCAGTGGCGTGCATTAGCGAATACCACCCCGGACCCGCAGATACGTGTTTATATTTTATTCTCTACACGTGCGCCGCTCGCGCTGATGCAGTTTTTCAAGTGAGCAAACCTGTCAACACCCCTCACAACTTCATTGCCCGAAATCAAATTCACTTAATGACGGCAGTTTTTCGGATGCTGCTTGCATTGCGATGGTGCAAATCACATCCCAAAACATTTAACAGAATGCAAAATAGTTTCTGATATTTTTTGTGTCTTCTGGAAACAGCAACACGTTGCTATCAACACAATTAACATCATTCGGTGTTTTTCTATGTAGGATGTCCACAAGGACATGTTGTGGGGCAGTCTTGCATTATTTCGTCGGTGACAAATTTAAACAAATTCAACAGCTTTGGAAAACGCCGTTCATTTTTACAATCGAAAAATACGGCAGGTTTTGAGCGGCGGTATATTTGACGTTGTTGCTGAATTCAGCGAAGCACGATAACTTGTTCAATACAGTCTCGTCCAGAATGAAACCCTGCCTGTTCTTCCCTAGTTTTTTCCTCTATAGCTGCAGTGAGTCGAAACAGTCTGTTGGATGTCAGAGCCTTGAAGATGACTGGGATCAGAATGATTCCCTTTAGTGTTTGAATATGGAAACTATAACCGAGTGACTCCGCACTTACAGGAAATTAGTTGACTGTATATTGTCGTCATAAATATTTCGCACATCAACATAGGCACCTTCTGTAATCGGACTTCGTGCTTCCGAAAGGTGATGAGACTCAACGCTCAGAGCAGCAGAGTTCCTGTGCTCCAACTGTGAGCGATGGAGGAGTAGCCGAATAACGTGCTTACATCCTTCAGATATCAGACCATCATAAATTTTCATCTAATCTCGAAACGAAAGAATGGTTTTTTCTCGGGCTATCTGTTTAAAATCACCTGTCGATGCAACGTGTATCTGGCGTTACCTACCGTGTGCTAACGCAGACCGTCGGTCTATGCGAAGTGTTGAATCGTATCAACCTGTTTCACCACAGTGATTCACACTGTCTCATGAAAACTGCGTCTAAACTAATTTGGCTGCATTTCAGTTTTTGTGGTAGATTAAAACAGAAGTAAAGCAAGACTGGTGCAGTCGTAATAAGATGTCTAATTCTATTGAACGATACTTTCTTCAATTCCCTACAACGTTTTCGTGAAGTAGCTAACGGATGAACGTCATGGTTTGAGACAGTCCGAACTAAAATTGACTTGTTCGTAGAAGCATCCTATTTCGTCGACCGATTAGTTTAGTGTCAACTTTTGGTAGCATTACTCATACTTAGTTGAGCTTATTTTGCTACGCATTACTATCTCCTGTAACTAGCACGGCAATGATAGGTCACTGTAGCTCTACCTATTTCAATAGTTCGGTGTTAAGTATACAATTTCTGGCGTACATCGTTGTAGACGTAAACAGATGTTTGCATCGCATTCTTTCATGACACACGGTTCGTAACAAATAGGCATTAACTGATGCCGTCTAGTGCACGTAACATTCGTTTTGGGTTGACGCCCACTAGAAAAACCTTCCATCTGAAATGTAACATCATTAAAGGAAATCATCCGGCTAATATTCCAAAGATCGACATGTAGCGCGGATGTTCGTCTAATACTACTCGAAAAAGCGCAACCGTTACATCATTTTATTCACAGATGTATGTTGTCCAGGGTTGGCACCGTAGGTGTAGTTCTGTCTTTGGTTGATGAAGCTCACCGTACATGCACAATTTACAGGATGTAAAGGCAACAGCTGCTATGTTGTTTCTCAATCCTCAGCCTAGGAATAATTGAGTTCGATTAGACGTTTTCGACTGGGGACTTTCCAGGCTGGTAGCGCCGCTGGCGATGCACTGTAAAATAACGACAAACGCACTGAACCGCAAATCTCCCCAGCCAAAAAGTGAAGACCCTAGCGCACTGCGTCTAGGTATCGACGGTTATCTCAAGGACAATAAGAACTGAAGACAGTACCCTCTAGGGGCTGGACAGTGTTCATGTCTGAAATGAGCATAAGGTCTTTTTCTGCCATCCGAGCTATTGTCTAATTCCATCTTTTCTTAATGATGCACCCATCCGAAGTGAGATACAGAAATTTACACAGGGACAGTGCTTTTCGTAGCGCCCAGTTGATGGAGATATGACTATTCCAACATTCAGTGGAATATCCCAACGCGGTGGTGAGATATGATCAAAAGCCATAAGGAATGAACTGTGAACCGTACGAACGATCGAATTAGCCATTACGCAACAAAATCGAGTAAACGGGCTAGAAATGGCAAAGGAAAATCTATGACAGAAAACGTTAACCAAACACATGGAACCACGCAAAAGTGCATACGGCGTTTAAATAGAAACATCACTGCATTGGAGACTGCAAATCTCGTTTATGAACGCGAGTGCCTGAAAGGTGTGGTAAACGCGATTTGGAAACTTGATATTGCTTTATTGAACGACCTTTGGCTAGACTTAAACTAAGTTGAATATGTATGAACTTGACGCCAGCTATCAGTACTCTGCATACGAAATACCCTGAGCCCTTTTGGTTTGGGTCGTTCATCATTCAAGGTGTTCATGGGAAACAAGTGTATTCACATCCTGCATTCAGTAAAATCGAATGAACTGATGCGCGTCAACTTCCATGGCGCATGTGAACATTTGCAACCGACGTTTTATTGACTGTCCAGTTCATCTTCCACAGTCTCTAGCCGCCTGGTTAAGGCTTTACCCTTCTTTCTACGAATTCAGCCTCCTGATCGCTGGATGTCTTTTAATTTATATCAACAGCATGCGAATCGGCCGTTTTCACTCATCAGCTCTCAACTAGAACAGCCTAATTAAACCAAAATCAAACTGATCAGTTCGGGCTCTGCCAAAGGATCTGCTTGTAAAAGAACAGTGTGAACAGTTGCAGTGGAAAAACGAACGACCCACTAATCATTGAACAGTACGCGCTTTTTCAAAGTTCACATGCCCGAACAACCTAGACATGGGACTGACTTGGTTAGACGCGTTCGAAGGTTTATCGATTCCCCAATCCAGACTGATCCTTCCCCGCAGAAGCCTGTTTGACGTGGTGGTTGTTGTGACCAAGCCGAAAAAATCACAAGCCACATACCACAACCTTAAACGGTGTAACTGTGCTCTTCAACCAAGACGGCAGAAGCTCTGCTGTAGTGCCCAATAATAAATAGCAAATCAAGTCTGCAAGCTAAGATTTTGTCTATCACTAGTCTCACCAAACCGGCTAATGTTTTCACCACAATAGCGAGTACTAGTGAAGCAACCTGTAAGATGAATCGTTAACTAATCCATAAATCTACCTCAATGTCTTAAGTTATTTTGTTCCACATGCCATCCATAAAAATGCCCATTCTGTTCTTTATCATTCGTTTGAATGGAACGCACTTGACAGAACTTGAACGGGAGTGGTCGATAGGGTTGAGGTTTCATTGAATTATTGCATGAAAAAAATTTCATTCACGGAGTTTTGCACTGGCTTTCGTGACTCATATGAAATTCACTGGCAGTTTGAGCACAATTCCAGCCACCCAGTCAGCCCCACTTCTTACCCGAGCGACAGTTTATCAGATACTGTGTACCAATAAGCTCTACGTATTAAAGACAATGAAACCGACCTTGGCACACCCAATCACTGGTATTTCCAGTTTAGTTCCTTGTAGCCCGGGTCTTTGAAGTCGACCACTGATTCGAGATCACATCGCATCAATTTGCCCGACCGATAGAAGTTCACATGATTTTCGCTTCCATCCCATATATCCACATCACTCGTAATTGACCAAAGTTATGAACAGCTGCATGAGGGTTGTGCACGTGCTCCCCATGTGATGATCACCCGTCAACTTCGAGGGGTTTAAGCTTGCCCGAACTTCGAGTGGTTTGAAATAACTGACAAAGGAAGGTGCGCAGTTTTAGTGAACACTTGTGTGCACACATACCTGGATATTCCGTTTCGGGTCCAGAGGTCAGCGATAGAGTGTGATTGCAATGAACGGTAGATCAAATTCTGCAATCTATATTTGTGTCCATAAGAACCTGTACACTTTCCTTGATGAACCACCCCTGCAGACCCTGAAAACCGATTAAATGTGAACCACTTGGCATCAACAGATGCACGTCACATGTCGGGCATGTGCAACATTCTCATGCACTCATCAGCAGCTGCCTGTGTGGTTAACTTTTGTAAAAGTTCTGTGAAACTGTTGGGAAAAGAAGAACTTGTGTGGAACCATTATCAGCATTTGCGGCCAATTAGGAACACTGTGATATTCACGCTAATCCTGCCGACTAGCGTGGGCAAAGATTAGGCATAGATAATGGTACAAGCTATTTCGATCTTCGATAATTGATTCGGATTGTGCTGCAAAGTGACTCCGAAAAACTGAGGTCGTTAAGTGAATTTGATTTCGGGCAATGAAGTTGTGAGGGGTGTTGACAGGTTTGCTCACTTGAAAAACTGCATCAGCGCGAGCGGCGCACGTGTAGAGAATAAAATATAAACACGTATCTGCGGGTCCGGGGTGGTATTCGCTAATGCACGCCACTGCTGACGGCAGACTAGCTTCTCTCTTAGGATTACGGGTCGCGCATACGAGGCGACAATGAGGGCTGTATTACTTCACGGCTGCAAAACCCACCTGCTCAGAGTAGAAGACGTGAACCGTCTTCAGGTATTCGACCACTGATGTCTGCATTCGATCGCACGCATCGAGTGGCACCAACGCGTAAATGACGTGGGAGTTAGAGTGCAAATATTTGGTAGTGACTGCAAACCGAGTTCTTCTGTTCAATCTGCACGTGTTGCACGGTCCTGAATGGGTGACAAAGTGCAATGAGGATGCCAGCTAGTCATTTGCCAGATCGATGCTGCTACTGATCTGCGTGAGATGTGAGTTGAGTAGATGCTGATTTGGTGTTGAGAAGCGAATTTGTTCACCACCACTTGGTTGGCCATTGTATGTGGATGAGATTGTGGCTAATCGGGCTCAGTGGTATGCATGTTGTCGTTGTTTGGTCGATCTGTTTGTGATCTGTTTGTGCACTTACTGAGACGGGGCAGTGAGAGCCGTAAGAAGGCTGTTATGATGATGACACCCTAAGTTCGCCTGTGACTCGGTTGTTTGTTTGCAATGTGTGGAGATCTTGATGTTGAGTGTTTGACTGTGGGTGTGGCTAAACTTGTTAGTTAGGTTTCTCTTCTTGTTTCTCTTTTCCCTTCTCTTACAGGGTTTGTTATTTTAATTCATGTTTGTGTGGCTGTGGGGCATCGTTGAGAACCACTGATGTATTGCCCTCCATGATGATGCTGATGCTGATTTTATTCTGTGCAGTTGTGAGAACCGCATGATCACTGTTAACTAGTGCGTTGTCCACTTTCATATCGATGCTACTCGATATGCAACAACACAGTCGGTTCTAAACACTTCAGGGTGGTGCTTTGATCGGCAAACAACATCGGGGATGTTTGTTGAGTGAGATTTCTGCATTTTCCGAATTTTGAACCATAATAGTTTCCTCGAAGATAGAAAGTTGCTGAGGGACTGTAACCGATAGCACAACCATTCAAAATGGATGGTCGATGTAAGTGTGAATGACATTTGAAGGGTCTTTGTCAGAGCCTTGGAACTTAGAATATCCGTATCTCACAGGACGAGTGAAGCGTAAGCCTCATTAACCGACATGAATCCCAGTTAGGCTGGAAGATTGGTCTCTGCAGTACAGAACACTAGAACTATCTGCTGAGAGCTCGTCACAATTAAGAAACTAAGAGAACAACCATGTAGACGGATGCTAAACAAAATACCATATTGAAATCCTGGGACAAAACTGTTGCCAAGATTTGAATTATAAAGGACAGTTTAGGACCAGCCGTTAATCTGAACAAATGCCGTATGGTAGAAGTTTCTTCAACGATTTCATGAAGGCAAAAGTGGAGATAACTCTGTTCATGGAAATGAACTCTAGTGAAGAGTAAACTGGGAGGAAAGGATAACAGGAACGACATACTTCGTGAACTAAACGACCAGCTTGTTAAATCTGAAACTAGGGTTGTGAAGACAACGTACGTTAGCAGATGAATTGTGTTGGGAACTTACGAAATTTATCGTGTTGGTTAATCAAAGCTTCGATTCAACAGAGCAGTGAACATGTTCAGTTAATTTCAGACCATTCCGTCCTGCGTCGAATAAACAGATCACCTAATGTGACACGATTTGGCGTATGTTAAAGAAATGGATGCTATTCAGTACTTGAATGCTAACAGGTTTATTCACTATGAACTTTCACACCGTAAATTTGTGAATAAAGTATTTGACCGAGCCATTACTGGCCGACTTCGACTGGAACTAAGAGCAACAACCCATAAACTCATGGTAACTTCCGTTGTCTACCAGGAGGTAGTCGGAATAAAACTGAAATTCAATATTTGTCTGGATAAAATATCCACATGGTCCGCTTGAAGGAGGCTACAATTAGACCACTCTCTTTAAGGAATAGGAACACATTATACCGTGCTCGTTTCCGCAATTATTGATACAAATCCACTTCAATTTCGCGATTCTAAGATGAAAAATACAACAATGCAACTGCTTATTCAATTCTCATATTGTGCTCTCTAGCGCTGTTTGACTGATCCGCTGTCGAGTTCTGCATAAGCGGTGTATGGAATAGGTAATCGCCATAATGTTGCAATGTACCGCATAGTTTCTTCTGATTGCAGTTCACATTGCTGAAAGCGTGTTAGTCATTTTTTTAATCAAGGAAGTTGCATATATAACGTTAACTGAGCAACAAGTCCGTTTCGGCATGTAGTCTATCATTAACAGTTAGTAAACCAAACATCTCTGAACTTTTCGGAATCTCAGTACATCTTGTCCGAATGTGTCCCATAAGTGAATAATTGTAGATTGAGTTTGGACTATACCATCCTGCCCTAAACCATTCCTCAAGTGCAACACGGGATGGTGGATACTGGCATCTGTATTAATCCACTGAGTAATCATAACTGTGAAATTCCTATTCTAACGCAGGTCAGACCTTAGATTAACCTATCCGGCATACGTAATCTACGAAGAAGGAGCCACATGTTCTTACTTTGTGTGATGTGTAATGTGGCACTGTCCTTCTGGAAGATTATGTCCACTGTCTATTGCATGTTAACTGGTCATGCAAGTTTATTCAATGGTTTTGTATAATAGCCACTTCACCTACCCATCTTTCGTACTGCGCTCAAAGCTACTACTTGTCGCCCGACACTAGTTTGGATGTCATGTGGATATCATGCATCCGAACCATTAGTAACAAATCATTTCTGAATTTTTACCGCCCGCAATTCCTCCCTGAGGTGGTTCTGTAACCTAAGTCTCCAACCCCCTTCCTAAGCAAGGCTGTATGTGTTCCTGAGTAAAAAACCGAAATTCTTATCTTTCCATGATTCAGCCAAGAACATTCTAGTACTCTCTTTGTACGGGTTAGTAAACAAGTTCAAAGGAAATGTTGACGGCAAATTGAAAGCGTTGTCAGTTGTTAAGTGATGGACACCGCGTTGCTCGCTTGTTAGTAAGATGAAGGGTTGATCTTTTGGGCCAGTTCAAATGGGGAAACAAATCGCTCAGTAAACATCTGGTAGCACGCTTTTAATACTGATATGGTTTAGAACTATTGACGTTAGAACATTACATTTTTAAACTTGCAATGCGCATTGCATCATAGAGTACGTCGGAATTAGGAATAGCCTACATTCGCTGAGTTTTCTCGAATGAATTTAGGCGTATCACTCTTCCAGCCCTGAATTATCGACCCATCCACCTACTGCCTGCAATCCAGCGTGTCTTTGGATTGGCAGACGGTTATACACGTGGTGCGTCCATGCCACGTTTGACTGACCACGAACGTACCTGGGGGAATTCCGAAATGAAGTGGTTTTATGGTTAACCGTTGTAGTAAATTCAGTACGAATACAAGGAGTCAACTAAATTTTCTCCACCCTGAAGTTCAGTGAGATTATTTAGAGGGAGATAGGCAATGAACGCCCTGCTAATCACCACAGCACAGTAATCAACGGTACTACTGACAGTGCGGAGATTTGTGATGTAAACTGAACGCACTCGTTTACGGATTGGCGTTCTAAAAAGCCATCTTAAATAACATTGTTATTAATTAGAATTACTCAGCAGTATATGACCTTATGGGAACTGGAAGTCAAAGGTGCTATTTAGCGAATTCCCTCCGGAGGTGAATGAACGGCCTGAACTTTACTCTCAAGCTAACTCGGTTGAGAATTTGCGCATGATAACTAGTCCTGCCTAACTTGAGGTGGTTGGAGCAGAGGTCGACGTGTTAATGTTCAGTTTATGTTGAACACTTTGTACTTAACTACTCATCCGAATAAAAAATCTAGTACATATCTGATTTGGTTATCGTTGTAGGTTATGATCTATATATATCTATATATATATATATTTAAATTAATCAAAAAAGAGGGTAGACACTAAGTGGTGAACGATTTATCGTGACGTTTCAAATCCACACTAGGATCCGTTATCAAACAAATAAATGTGTCGGAGTGAGGTTGTTCTACCGCTCACCGTGTCCGCCTGTCCGTCTGTCCTCGCTCGCTTTTCGTTTCACCGTCAACGATGCTGACGTAGTGGCTGTCTATGTCAACGTGTCGATTGAACGAATTCCGTGAATATAGAGAGCTTCGAGTACAAGTCGTTCCCCTTTCATTTTCGCCCGCGCGACCACTTTTGCATGGTCTATGTTGACCTCGAGACCTGTGTCCGCGCAGTGGTGCCACAGTTGTGATCTAGGGTCAGTTCGTCGCATTGCTAATTTGTGTTCGTGCACGCGTGTGCGCAGCTGTTTGTCTGTCTCCCCCACATACTGTTGGTCACACCCGAGGCATGGAATCGCGTAGACCACGCCAGACCGTTCGTGGGGTTCTACGTGATCCTTAGCATTCATCAGAGCCGAACGGGGTGTTGAGTTTGGCTTGTGTGATATTTGGATGCCCAGTGGTTGCAGCATCCTTTGTACCGCTTCAGATGTGCCGTGAATATATGGCACTGTCATTCTTGTTCTAGGTTTTGCGCGTTCACTTCTTGTGGGCCCTCTGATAGATGCCTTTATAAAACTACTGGGGTATCCATTAGAAGCAAACAGTTTGAACAAGTGTTTTCGTTCCTGTCTTCTGAGTTCGGGCGAGCTGCAGTACGTGTCTGCACGTCAAAATAATGTTCGCACACAGCTTTTGAGCTGACATGCTGGATGATTGCTATCGAATCTGAGAATGACACCAGTTGTTGTCGGTTAACGATAGACAGTGGTTTCAAGTTTGCCATCAGGTCGTCTTATGATCAGTACATCGAAAACGCCAGGCGTGAGTTCTCTTCTTTCTCGCGTGTAAAGGTTATCCCATCTATTACGTTATTCAGACAGCTATGGAACTGGTCAAGCTGAGTCTGAGGTAAAACAACAAATGTATCATCCACATATCGGAGCCACACTTCAGGTTTGAAAGTCTGGAAGGATTCAGATTCGAAGTGTTTCATTACGGCGTCAGCAAGCAATCTTGATATAGGTGAGCCCATTGGTTTGCCTCTCTTCTGCAAGTAGACTCGACCGTCAAATTGTAGGTAAGTCTCCATACAGAGCTCCACTAACTGAATCAATTCCTATGGAGAGAGATTCGTTCTATTGCGGAGGCTGTCGCCCTTACTTATAAGGTGCTTCATACTTTCTATCGCAAGTTCCTTCGGTATGTTAGTGAAAAGCGAGGTCACATCGAAGGAAACCAGTGCATCATCTTCTTCCAATTCTAGGCCCTTAATCTGTCGCAGGAAATCTGCTGGGCTGTTTGCGTCGTGGTTGTCATGAGGTAAACACGGTCTGAGAATACGAAAGAGGAACTTCGCCAATTGGTAGTTTGGGGCCGCCCTGGATGCAACGATTGGTCTCACTGGTATTTGATCCTTGTGGACCTTTGGTAGCCCGTATAATCGTGGCACTGGTCCCTCAGTTGGTCTAAGGTGTTTAGCCTGTTCCTCTGTGAGTGATTTCTTTTTCTTGAGGGCTGTCACAGTTTTGGTGATCCGAGCCCTCAGATTTTTCGTAGGTTCCTCTGTGACATGTTCCTACGTTGTGGAGTCTTTTAGGAGATCGTTCACTTTGTCTTTATAATCTTGTCTGTTCAATATGGCTATGGCGTTGCCTTTGTCTGTGTGTAGAATGACAATTTGGTCGTTCTTCCTAAGTGTCTTCAACGCTTTACTTTCATTTGTTGTCAAGATATTTGTTGATTTTCGACTGGTCAGCTGTTCACACATTTTTGTCCTGACGGACTGCTGCATTTGCTCATCAAGACCACTGCGTTTTAGTCCTGATTCGAAACATGCGATGAATTGTGTTGTAGACGCGTCCGCATAATTGAATTTCAAACCTTTTAACAGAACGGCCTATTCATCGAGTGTCAGCTGATGGTCTGATAGGTTATATATAGGTTCGGCGCTTTGTTTCCCGCGCAGACTGAGGCGCTGGAAATTTTGGTTTAGTCGATCTCTTGTTTTTGTTCTCTTAGAGTCCGTTGAGAGTGTTAGAGCTCCTTCGGTCTCGTCGATCCATTCAGAATCGAGTAGATCGGTTGCTGCTTGTTTGAATTTCTCGCTCTCGTCTCTATATCGCGTCAGACGGCGGTGTGCATCGTTAATAAGTTCACGATGCATTTATTTCTGGTAGCTTCTGGTGATATTCCTCGCACGTTCTGACTGAATCGGTGGCTTGCAGGTAACGCTTTTAGGGAACACATTATGACGGATGCAATTGTGTAGAAAGAACAGTTGCTCACGGACTGAGCCTTCACGGTTGGCGTAGTTTTCCCATTTCCTTACACAGTTGAACGCGTTGCGTCCGAACGTATGGTTAATCAACGAGAATGTCTGCAGCTCAGGTAGCATATTTAAATTAATCAAAAAAGAGGGTAGACACTAAGTGGTGAACGATTTATCGTGACGTTTCAAATCCACACTAGGATCCGTTATCAAACAAATAAATGTGTCGGAGTGAGGTTGTTCTACCGCTCACCGTGTCCGCCTGTCCGTCTGTCCTCGCTCGCTTTTCGTTTCACCGTCAACGATGCTGACGTAGTGGCTGTCTATGTCAACGTGTCGATTGAACGAATATATATGCAAGGCTCTTGTAAGCCTTACTGCACACAAATTTTTGGCACAGCAATACTCCCTCATCAATATCAGTATAATGTGTCGCAAGTCACCATCTTCGGCAGAACAGACGCTGTGATCCAAGTCATTTCACTGTCACACATTAGAGGCTGAGGGTAATTAGATACCCATAAAAGCCCATAGATTTTCATATAACCGGTATGAGGGAAATGACTGGGAATATTCGATACGACGTCCATTTACCAGTTCTTGCAGACCATTCAGTAACCATCCTCATTTCATACCAATCAGGCGTAGATAATGACGGGGTGAGTTGGAATCTTCTCACTCTCTGCCAAAACTCACACACCCAGTACAGTACTATCGTTCTACACTTATCTAACTGATAGAAACATCGACTGAAAACATTTAGGTTTTTTAGGCTAACTTAGAACACTTAGGTACACACAACTCTCAGTGGGACGTTTGAAAAATGATAATGAGTAGACGAAGATGGACAAGTATGCTATTTTTAATTTCAGAAACAGTAAACAATGTAGAAATATCGGATAGCTTGCAGTTAAAATAAATAGGAATACATAGGGAGAAGTATAATGGAAACACGAGCAACTGAAAGAGTTTGTTTTTAACCCTGTGGGTTATGTATTTCCATTTGTTTATTTCGTTGCGTTTGCTAGTAGCGTAATCTTTCACCACGCGAGCCTCCAAATTTTGGTTTGAGGAAAGATCTGTTGACAGACCACACTAAATATCAATGCATGAACCTACCACGCTCTAGCACTGTAGATCTTAAACGGGGACGTAGCATCCTCCTCTCCAAGAACAGTTGAAATGAAGAAGATATCTTACCTCATTTGACACCCAACCCGAATTTAATATTCCCAGTGGTTGCTAGCTAAAATCCTGCTTGACCGTAAGCAAGGAGAGCACCATAACCCGAAAGCACCAGAATATGCGTAATCAAACTACTTAGCAAGCTTGAGAGGCCAAAATGCTGAATATTCAGAAGATGTGGTTCTTGAAGTATGCGACTTGAACATAGCACTCCCAATGGTGGAGTCTAGTTGATAATTCTGCCGAAAAACGGATAAAACCTTGCTTTGCTCACTTGACACGATTAAAGCTATCAACATCACAAGATTGCGCCTTTGCACACAAGCAACATGATTATTAAGAAAGAAATTTCATGGACAACCAGACTTGTTCATCACCGTCAGCACTGTTGCACCGTATAAGGAAACAGTCATCCTCGAAATACCCACAAAAAGAGTATACAGTATATAGTTGCCGTTTCAACGCTTTCTAAGATCTGACGCATAGCGACCATCATATAAGCCACCAAAATTCACATTGCTGTTCGGTCTGTTAGATAACAGCATACAAGTGACCGGGTGTAATTTTCCTCCAAAGCTTTCCAACACACCTCAACAGATTGTGGTCCCTATGATAGTGCTTGCCCTGCACACCTCTAAGTAGACAAGCAATGGCCACTGCAGGGACCGCAGAAAGCTACATAACACCGATCCTCGTTTCAGGAAACTATATAGCATCTCTGAAAAACACCAGACTGCATTTGGAAAACGTCCTCAAAAGACCTGACCATAACTACCCACAAGAAAATAATCAGATTGGCCCACTGCTTTGTACTGAGAATTTGTTGGTCAATCTAGGTAAGTGTACCACCATGAGAACTGAAGCGTGGCTTCCGTCACTTTGCACTTTGAGGTTCTCGAGTCTAGTGAACATTTCCTGAAGTTTGTCACTCAGCTCACGGAAAACCTCAACTCCGCCATCAAAAGTGCATCGAACACATCTGCCGTACACGTAATCCGTTGATATCTAATTTATGCATATGAAACGTGCGGAGCGCGCAGTCGTTTGCTACATCTGGAACAGGATAGTAACACGTTACGTCTAACTAAGTTGTAAAATTTCGCACTCTGGTCGACAGAAGCTGATAACAAACCAGACTACCACTTTTTCGGATGCGACAATGGGCCAGACAAGATAACTAGCGGATGGCCTGTAAAAACGAGACAAGTGAACCAGTTGGACTATTCATCTGAACTATGACTGCGTAAAAACCAACACCCAACTTTCCTCCAAAACACTATATAGCAACCGTGCTCATCCTCGATTGTGCATCACCAGGCCAAATCCATAACTGAAAACAGATTTGTTTGCAATGCGTTCTTTCTCATATAGTTAACGTTTATATGAAATTACTGATGGGTAGTCAGAGATTTGGTTTATTTTCGAGTTGACCATCACTCACATTTGATCAACTCACATTTGATCGCAGCCTTCGCATTCAGATAGACTTTATATGAAACACTGCTGTTAGGGCGAACCGATCGGAACAAGTGCCATATTCAGATGAGGTCAGTTATAGGTTAAGAATTGTGACAACCATAGTGCGAAAACTACTTCGGTGTCCACAGGGGTGGGTTAGTTATTCGAATCCCGATCGTCCCTGATGTGGCCCGAATTCGGCATTCTGCGGCTTTCGACAGACTCGGTTATTCGAGCCAATAGAAGAGACCGGTCTAACAGTATGATTCGAGCCAACAAGCCGTGCTACACTTGAAATGAAAATTGGTTTGGTGAACCCACTGTCAGAGTGCTGCACTTCGCAAGAAGCATGTGGTGATCAACTCGGTGAACGTAGCACCACAAAAATGAGGATACAAACCTTGGCTCTGTGAATCACAATTCTTTCATCTATGATCTTTCTGCGTCACAAAGTCACGTATCGTGTATGCAAACTAGAATTCACCGCTGATACTAACTGTGCCTTGAAGTCAGACGTAAATCAGTCATAAATAATTCCAACATAACATACCCTCATCATGCTGTTTATTGTGGAAACAAACACATCTTGACTAGACAGAATTGTGTTTATCGAAGTCAAAACCTTCGTTTGTTCTCAGGGCAGTTTGTGCTTCTCATTCACGGTTCTAACGGGGCTTGACAGATAAGAAATAGGCCTTTGACGGTAGCATCTTATTGTAACACCAGCGTAACACCAATGGGGTTAGCACATACACAACAGCACTAATGGAACAAACGCTCATACGAAAAAGATTGTAGTCTTGTTAATTGTGAGGTTTTTAAGACGGCAAAATAACACGCGGGAAATATACACACGTCAAACGGCACAATGATACTTATCAATCAAAACTTTTACGTATTTTTAGTAGAGCTGTCAAAACTGTTAACTAACACGATTTATTACATGGAAAATTTCTCAGCATATTAGTTGCGTACTGAGGGGGGGGGCAGAGGGAAGGAGACCATAAAAACTTTATGGAAAGCTCCAACAGTATCGTCGAAACCATGTGAACAAGTGACCTTTTGTGAATGAACTCATTCTGGTGCGTCATTCAAATTTTGTGAACTTCTGTGATGAAAAGTTTGAATAATCGTTTTGAAGCTACTCTGTCCAAAACTCGTGATTGCAAGATAACTAATTTGACTTCAGTGGGGCTGTGCACAATACAACTAGCAGTATTGTCGTGTGGGTGAAAATTCAGCATACCAATAAAAAGAAACTCAGTTTGGACTAATATTTGATCAACTCTGAAAACTGACCCCAACTTCGGATGACAATGCACAGTGATTTAAAGTAAAAATTAGTCCATCCTGAACACCAATATTGCACAAATAGTAGCATACATGAATGTGTGTTAACACCAAAACACACAGGTGCTTTGGAAACGCTTACAAAGAACGGAGCTTCAGTGATTTTGTACCCGGATGAAGGGTCAGGGGGAGCATTAATTGACAGATCGGGTAACGTAGAGAGAAAGGTGATTATCATGAATGATCGTATTGACTTCGTGGTTGATGACGCTCTTGATACTCACACTGAGTTAAAACAAAGAATATTGAAAGGTCATATTGTGGTAGATTTTCAGGTCGGAGGTGCGAGTTTTCGAACGCTGGGCCGAATACCTCAACGCGGGGGGAGAGGTACGTTCAAAGGCCTGCTGCGATCGGATCAAGAACAAGGTGCGCGACCGGATGAGTCATCGCTCGACTGGATCGGACCAACGGGCGAGGCAGGGCAGGCGAAATACGACAGACGGCCAGATCGGAGGCGTGGTTTTTTCAACATTTAGAGGAACATCTCGACATAATGTTGGAATACGGACAATGCCAACATTGGGTGGATGGCGGACAGCACGAGCATCCGGACGAGCCATCGCGCAACGAAATCGGACAAACAGACGAGGAATGGCAAGCGGAAAAGCCTCCGATAGAAGACACCGGTCACACACGTAAACCGGTTAGAAGTGCACACGACATGTGAACGGAAACGAGGCGGGGTGTTGCGGGTTGGAATTATGACTCATAAAGGAGAGGGCGCGCGCTGCATGGAGATGGCGATTTGGGCAATAAAGATCGTGCTTTATTGGACGCCTTCTCGTTACAATATGTGAACACACAACTATCTTCGCTGGTGAGTAATGATCAGGTGGCTCCGTCAACTCGAGAAGAGACACCCCAATTGTCCTGTTATATCCGATCAGTGAACCGAAGAGGCGGATGGCACAGAAGTTGTTCACTTGGGAAGCCAATACACGAGTTGCGCCTTTCACCCTGACTACGAACAAAAACACTCATTTGCACACAGCATTGATCTGAGGATGTTCTGTTCGCTTTGAACACCAAGTCTCAGTTGCCTCATGTAGCAAAAGCTTTTTCATGTGATGCTGCCTTTTGATGAGACTCCCCCCATCTCTTCCGTATTTGTCCCGCGGTCATTTCGATCCATGCTGTCGCCTTCCTACTGAATAGCAGTGGTGTAAGTAGTATAGTTCAACCGTCCGTCCGCACTACACTAGGACCTCTCCTGATTGAAACTTGTTAAAACTGAACTGGAAAACATAGGTCAGACACTCCTGAAGTACATCCAAGAGAGTTCTCCTTAACTTTTCTCACTGTAAAGATATTAACAGATTTGATAATTCGGTCGTGCTTAATATGAGGTCAATGGTGCATTGGTCAACACCGTTGTCACATGAAAGCGTGGCCGGCGTTCTTATCTCGGCCGTGGAGAGAATATGCACTAATGACAAACTCTAATGGGAACGAAACTCCAGTCTAGTGTTTGCTTTCGAAAGGGGCTGACTGGAAAGTCTATAGGAATACGACGTCTGCAGTCGTTTGCTGGTGATTTTCGGTCTATATGAAAACTAAAGTTTGTCTATTACTCATCAATATCGAAAGACATAAAACTTCAGCAACTCAACAACAGCGAAGGTTTTACGACCCCAGTTTTGTTGATGTCCAGCCCACCTCGACACAAGCTAGCAAGGTGGCTGGTTAGGATATTGGATACAGCTGGTATGATAAAATTCTCTGAAAGATAACATCCAACTTGCTGAACTTTTTGGAAATGTCAACATAAAAAATACATGATCATCATGGATGTCAACCCGTCATTCACAAACGTGCCCTTGCGTGAAACTGTTCGGTTCATACGTGATTACACTAACGGGATTCAGTTCGAATTACAAACAGCAATGTCTAAACATGACCGACTGTTTCTGTTGTGCATCTCGAATGCAAAACCCTACTTTCAACACAACAGCTACAGAAAAACTGATGGCGTAACAATGGGAAGTCCGTTGTGATCTGTTTCGGCTGACATTTTCATGGTTCACCCAGAAAATCAGCCGCGAGGAACTATCTAAAAACAAGTTTGTTTCTCCGATATATGCCAGATGTGTTATTTGTGACCGACAGTAAAGAAGATGCCGAAGAAGTTTTGACGGTATTCAACGGACTGTTTATCATAATGACAGTAAATTCTGGACACGGATGTAATGNATAAAGATCGTGCTTTATTGGACGCCTTCTCGTTACAATATGTGAACACACAACTATCTTCGCTGGTGAGTAATGATCAGGTGGCTCCGTCAACTCGAGAAGAGACACCCCAATTGTCCTGTTATATCCGATCAGTGAACCGAAGAGGCGGATGGCACAGAAGTTGTTCACTTGGGAAGCCAATACACGAGTTGCGCCTTTCACCCTGACTACGAACAAAAACACTCATTTGCACACAGCATTGATCTGAGGATGTTCTGTTCGCTTTGAACACCAAGTCTCAGTTGCCTCATGTAGCAAAAGCTTTTTCATGTGATGCTGCCTTTTGATGAGACTCCCCCCATCTCTTCCGTATTTGTCCCGCGGTCATTTCGATCCATGCTGTCGCCTTCCTACTGAATAGCAGTGGTGTAAGTAGTATAGTTCAACCGTCCGTCCGCACTACACTAGGACCTCTCCTGATTGAAACTTGTTAAAACTGAACTGGAAAACATAGGTCAGACACTCCTGAAGTACATCCAAGAGAGTTCTCCTTAACTTTTCTCACTGTAAAGATATTAACAGATTTGATAATTCGGTCGTGCTTAATATGAGGTCAATGGTGCATTGGTCAACACCGTTGTCACATGAAAGCGTGGCCGGCGTTCTTATCTCGGCCGTGGAGAGAATATGCACTAATGACAAACTCTAATGGGAACGAAACTCCAGTCTAGTGTTTGCTTTCGAAAGGGGCTGACTGGAAAGTCTATAGGAATACGACGTCTGCAGTCGTTTGCTGGTGATTTTCGGTCTATATGAAAACTAAAGTTTGTCTATTACTCATCAATATCGAAAGACATAAAACTTCAGCAACTCAACAACAGCGAAGGTTTTACGACCCCAGTTTTGTTGATGTCCAGCCCACCTCGACACAAGCTAGCAAGGTGGCTGGTTAGGATATTGGATACAGCTGGTATGATAAAATTCTCTGAAAGATAACATCCAACTTGCTGAACTTTTTGGAAATGTCAACATAAAAAATACATGATCATCATGGATGTCAACCCGTCATTCACAAACGTGCCCTTGCGTGAAACTGTTCGGTTCATACGTGATTACACTAACGGGATTCAGTTCGAATTACAAACAGCAATGTCTAAACATGACCGACTGTTTCTGTTGTGCATCTCGAATGCAAAACCCTACTTTCAACACAACAGCTACAGAAAAACTGATGGCGTAACAATGGGAAGTCCGTTGTGATCTGTTTCGGCTGACATTTTCATGGTTCACCCAGAAAATCAGCCGCGAGGAACTATCTAAAAACAAGTTTGTTTCTCCGATATATGCCAGATGTGTTATTTGTGACCGACAGTAAAGAAGATGCCGAAGAAGTTTTGACGGTATTCAACGGACTGTTTATCATAATGACAGTAAATTCTGGACACGGATGTAATGACTCTTCCGTTCTTGGACATGCGCCCTACTCGAAGTGTTGACGATTCGGTGAAACCCTCGGCTTATCACAAATGCAGTTGGAACGGCCAATACTCACAACTTAACAGCCATGGGTCAAGGCATTGTAAAACAGGCATCAACCAGAAAGATGCGCACACAAGAGACAATGCAGAATGAATTGCTAAGCATTAATCAGGTTCTGTTGGACAGCGACTATCCGCAATCACCGGTCTCTAAGTTTTTTTAAGAGAAACTCCACGAGCCAACAGTGATGTTGATGCCCTAAATGCAATACTTTTTGCAACCGCCGTTCAGAAGGGGATGACATCAGTGCCTTGATACAGTGCCGATTGAGAGCCACTGTATTACGGACCACTAGTGCCCCAGTGGTCTTGTTAACATACACTACAATCTGATTCCAGTTCCACCTTTAAAACTCCGGATGCCTCCGTTTGTCCGAGTCCGTATCACTTAAAGATTTCCTTGTAGTTACCAGATTGACTACATCAGCATGACGGAACGACAGCTGAAGTTTCGGACCTCGGAACGAATTCCAGCATTTGTCAGAAAGCCTTTGAGGCACATGCAAGCTGATACCCATACGTGCACAGGGTAACCACCGCACAGGCCACCGGCACCAGTGATCAATCTTCACCTCTTGCAGAGCAGTCTCCAGATGGCTCCCACGCAAACGTACACAGTTGTTTAAACAACTGATGATCCCCGGTTGCTAAGATTTGCTGAGACAGTTGCTTTGAGATCTTGACGTCCACATCTGTGTGTGCACAAGGACACTTATGTTGGATTAACACTTTCATGGTTAGGATGCGATTGACAGATTAGCGAATAATTCCGCCGTACGTATCTCCTGTGTGTTTAGTTTCACATATGACCCGGTATTTTCCGCTTTATAACCCACCTTTCTGTAGTACTTACTTGACAATGTGCACGGAAATTCGCCAGGCCATAAATATTGCGCATTATTGTTTGTGATTGCTCTGTTAAAATGTGTCCCGGAGATGTCCTTGTCTACATTTCACGTGTCTATTAGAATTGTTCGACGAAGAAACCCGGGATATCTACAACACTGTTGGAGTACAAGGTGTATACCTCATAAGAAATGGTCGAAATGTCTTAATACTTAGCTCGAGAGAAGGCAGTCTACTTAGAAGGTCCACCAGTAGCCCATGCATCCCTCATTATCAAGCTGCAGATTGTTTAAGATTTTCTGACAAGATTGGTCCGTCGGTCTTGTTAGCACACACTAGTGGTCGTTGATACGGTGTCGTAACACAACGTTTAATGACCAGAATTTAGTAGTATGGATGTGGGATCGCCTCTGAAAAGAGGAATAAACGTGTGACGGTGGATGTAAAGCAGAAGTCAGTTTCCTGTATCGACATGTACAAGAAACCTGTTCATTCAAAGAAATTTATCTTCATCAAAATCACACCTTGCAACCATAGATTTACATGAGTATTAAGTATTCAGGCTGACCTGCAGGTAGACTCTATCTAATTATCACAAAAACCTAGTGGGGGTAATCATACGAAAATATTAAAAAGTTGGATATTCTTAAAATTGCCACGAGTGGAATTATTTTCTCTTGCAGAGGAAAAAATTAATTTGGAACTCTCTATTGATTAGGATACAACGACGCTGTCGTTTGTTGTTAACTAGGATTATTGCTGTAGAATGTTGCTGTTCACAGAAGCCTTGCATCTAAATCGTACACATGTTTGAAGGTTTTCCACGGGCCCTTTTGTAATTACACTAGGGTGGAGGAAAGTTCTGTAGTGCTAGATCCTGAATTCGTACGCCCAGAGTTTCCCCAACCTTATGCTACCGTGAATCGGAAGTAGCAGGTAAAAACGATGAATCTGCAAACANTCGAAGGTGATCTCACTACAGTTCTATGCACCATATTACGTTTCTTGTTACTTCGCAACTCACCAATTGTGATGATGTTTAGATGCTTACCGACGTTTCGAAAAGTACGATTTGCCTTGTACTTTTCCAGCCTCTTTTCACCTACAATGTTGTTTTTGACCAAATTTCACGAGTTTTACATTTGGACTGACTTATTGTAAAAGTGACATTCCTGATCACTCGATAAAATGAAGTATGTAGTTTAGGAATCGGATTGCACACCCAAAAACTGAATGACTGAGCGGCTCACCTCCGGAACTTGTATTGATCGATAAATTGAGTCTGCAAGATGATGGCCATTCGTGGTATGCGTTTCTAGACAAGACTATGTAGTTAGTGCAATCAGAAAAGCCACAATTTTTCTTGTGTCCTACTGGCTAGCATATGCTTATGTGTAGGAGAGATCATCTTTATTGGACTTGGGGCTTTTGGCTTTCGCGTTTATGCGACACTGACAAACCGACTATCTTTGAGGAATATTGATCAGCTGACTCGATCAGCTCGAACGATGCTACAGCAGTTTTACTTCACACCATACGTTAACCGATAGCTGTACTGTCTGGAAGTTTTTGTCAAATTAGAATACAACCTCACATTAATCAACTAGATATCTTATGTACATTACTTACAGCTAGGTGAGACTATCGACCGTAATTAGTTAGTCGTACTCACATTTGCTTACTTCTCTGAGTGACCGATTGATTTTAGGTGCAAGTATATGACTCAGATTTAACCTGTAGTCAGTAGTGCGACAGTCAACACCCTCGTCTCACGAACACTATAGCGTGCATTAGGAACTCGTGCTATGTAGGACAATACACCAGTTTTGTGTGCTGGAAATAACGAAACCACAGTCCAGCTTTGATTGTTACAGCTGGAACAGTTTATCTGCAATTAAACTGCACCGATATTTGAGCTGTGAATGGTGTAATCCCTCGCAAGTCATCAAGTTCTAAACACAGTTCAATAGTTTCGGTATAGTCAGTTGTTTCAACATGAATGAGAAACAACTGATCATGGGGTTATCGAATTTGCCAAACTGTGCAGTCTGACCATGAGTCACTATGGGTTTCAGGCATGTGCAAAGGAATTCAACACCCTTTTCGGAAGATGTAAGTCATGACCGTCATTAGCAACGTGTGTTTGGTGCATACAGTTGCTATACCTCAGCACAACCGTGAAACGGAAAGTAACTAAAGAAGAACGGGCGGAAGTTGCACTTTAACGAAACCTTAAGTAGTTAATTTGTCAGCACTGTCCATATGGGAGCGAAGAGTATCATTAAAATGTCGTCACCCTTGTGTTTGTAACCTCGTGGCTTAATTTGCACAAAGCGCCGCTATATGGGAACATTTATGTCACCGACTCCGTAAGCTACGATGGCTCGGGATAAAAGTGCAACCCACATCGACGAATGCAGTGAAAGTTAGCCTCAGTTTCTTGTTTTAAGCAGCTATTCAGCCGCTTCTCACTTCACACTGGTCGAGTACCACAACGATACAGAGGGTTGGGCACGATAGACGACTGTCTTAAGACGTGCATCCGGCTATAAAGTACCCTTCGAATTACGTAGTCTGAGATACGTTGTCTTTTGCTTTCTTCCTAAACCCATTACTGTTTACCAGTGTATATCGTGTGATGTGTGACTGCTCGCAGACACCGATAGTCAAGAAGTTGACCACGGGTCATGTTTCTCAACCACATGATACAACGGTTTTCTCAATTGCTCCTAAAACTTCGCGGGATGCCTCTCAGGTGAACCCTCCATCCAGTATTTGTTGATACCGTTTACTTAAATCCATTATCGATCTTGGTGAAGATTGTCAATCATGCACCAGTTTCTAAGTTTTAACTAGTTGAATCACAAAAAGCTCCCTACAGATCCTGTACGCATCAGCTGTCTAGTAAAGTCGCCGCCTCATGTTTCCATGATCATCACACATTGTGGAAAAATGCGTCATTTGTTTTCAGTTGAGCTACCCACCTGAATAATCACTGCATTTTTGGGTTCGTAGAAAACCCGGTTGGACCACGGCGTCGGCTGCTTCCACTTTGATGCAAGATTTCCATTTGTGACAGCGCCACGTTAAAATCAAAAAAGCTGGTTGTTTTCAATATTAATGCTGCTGCAAAGGTTTTCGCCTAAACGAACTATGGAGTAATCCTATTTGTTACTTTCAGTGAAGGAACTCGATTGTTTTTGAAGTGATTCTATACTAATACCCTGTATTCAATAGCCATCTCGTTCGTAATTCTTGTGTTCCAACCTGATTTCATATTCCGGGCTTCTTCCTTCGTATTTCTTTCCGGTAGTTTTCTTTCCAGTATGCAGGTCGACCATACGTCTCTGTATTTTTTCATCCGACACTTTGCAGGTATGCGCCCATCGGCATCGTGTTTCTTGTCACGGGAAAGATACTGGGTGTGGAGAATCTGGCAGTTACCGCGCAAGGCTTGGGCATGTACATGCTTACGGTTGTTCTCGGATTATTGATTCATCTATTCTTCACCCTGGCTTTGCTATATTTCTCGGTTACCCGGAAGAATCCTTACGCGTTCTTCAAAGGAATGCTTCAAGCATTTTTCACAGCTGTGGGGACAGGGTCAAGTTCTGCAACGTTGCCGATCACATTCAGGTGAGTGCGAAGATGTAGTCAAAACTTGTTTTTTTATAAACTTGTGATAACTTCGGATGGTGTAAGCGACAACGGTTAAAAAACCTGGCTCTTCCATTCGTATGCAAAAATGCCGCCGTCAAATTATTTTTCGATCACCTTTGCGGAATGCTTACAGTTGACAGTATACGATTAACTTTGTTTCGTGTATTCAGTATTGTGTGTATAAACAAATCGTTCTTATGCTGTGTGCTTAACGGGATGCAGTTTAAAGGAACAATGAAGCTCAAATTTTTCTGGCGACGGCTTTGAACTTCATCTCGGAACTCTGAAAAGTCTAGTTTCCTCCATAACATTGAACACGCCAGTTAAAAGAAGAACACTGATAGATGCCAACATTTTACATTGCCCCTTCAGTACCAAATGAAAATAACTGAAAAAGTAAATATATATGTATAACATTACTGGGTAAAAGTGAGGAGAAAGAACGACAAACGGGTTGTAGGACAAAGCACAGAAAAAGAACACAGTGCCGTTTAGGAAAGCATCTACAACATGACTTCGTTGTTATTGAAAGAAACATTGCTGTGAATGACTGAAGTGTAGTTCATCACATAAATATGACAACCAATCATATTAAACAGAGGATTGTTCAGAGGTGTCATGCGTTGCAAACATTCTTTTCGGTATCTCAGATTAGTGTTACAAAATTTTTCCTCATGGAGGGGGATGTATTAAGCAAACAAAACTTTTCGATTTCCACTTTCTGAATTTCAGATGCCTTGAAGAAGGATTACATATTGATCCACGGGTGACTCGTTTCGTTCTGCCAATTGGGGCTACAATCAATATGGATGGGACCGCTTTGTACGAAGCCGTGGCGACTATTTTTATCGCTCAAATGAACAACTACACGTTGGGCATTGCCCAGTTGTTAACTATCAGGTGAAAACCGTGACTTAGATTTCGCGTGAATACTGTGGATATGTTTTTAAACTGCAGAATAGGCATTGTGAAAGCTATGTGGTAAACGTCTGTTTAGTAGCATTTCGAACGGAAATGAGTGTTTCTTGAACTATCCAGTCAGCAAGTACACATAGCAATACATGTGACAAAAGAATATTATTAAGACTGGGGACTGCAGAGTAGTCGAGATTCGGAAGCAGAGAAATTCAAATTGTAGTATGTAGTTGTTTAATGCCGTTTTCGATAAATTATCAGATAACGAGATCTAAGTAACAGTTCCACGTAATTCCACAACGACACAGAAATGTTGACCACTGTGTACGCGGTTGTACCATGTGACAAAGACGTTTTGATCTTAATTTTAACAATATTTAGGTATGAAAAGTCGGAGATTCAGCTGGAAGCGAACCAACGAATTTCACAGTTGGGTCTCATATAAAATCATATATCTGCCGCGCTACTCAGTAATCCGATTTCTGTGCTCGGCAGTGGCGTTGGTGAATTCCAGCGTGAACTGTCCAAGAAATCCTCCGGGTTAGTCGATTCCTCGGATCATTTGGTGGATTCCATATGAGACAGTGGGACGGGTGAGTAAGAGAGTCCAAGTATGAAGTTTTCGAGCTCCTGGTATGGCTTCGTAACTCAGCTGTTAGAGCGCTTACCGCATGGAAGAATGCTGTATTTGTCACTGGTTCGAATCCAGCCGAAGCGTTGACTTTTCGCAGCTGGGTCTCATTTAAAACCATAAATCTGACACACAATTTCTTAATACAATATCCACTTAAGGATATAGGAAAACCTTCATCGAAAAAAGACCATAATACTAATTAACTAACTACGATTGTATGAATGTCGCCAACCACTGACGTGTCAAGTCAGTGAATCATTTCCTCCACTCTCATGCACACACAAAATGGGCATATGTGTTCTCCTGAGTCCAACGAACGTCTATTATTGTACAAGTGACTTGCATACCCGAGCATATTTCTCATACTCTCATTCTAAATGTCATTAGCTTGGTAATGTTTCCACGCTAGTTAAAGTTTTCCAATAAACACCATTAGCCGGCAGACCGAATAACAGTCTAAAGCCTAATCTGTTCGAACGGATGAAATACTCATACTAAACCGATATACGTTCTCTAATGAATGCATTTCTCATCTAATATTCAAGTGATGTTGCGTCAGCAAATGCATTAAACTACTGGCAAGCGAGCAATAGTTTACAAACTGTGTTATGCAATATTTTCTACTGATCAATGATCCGAAATTCCCGTTTAATTTCTAACCAATGCCAGAAAGTACCCCATTATTTACTTAAGAGCCATTGACTTATCGGTCCCATTGCCTGTCCCTCTCACTCTTCAAGTAAACGGAACCTAGTCACCCGGCCAAGTTTAACTGAACTAATCAGATACCTTGTTCACTTTTGCATTAAAGTTGGTTAAACTAATTTGGTTTCGATAATTCATCTTCAGGCCGGTACAATTATATAAGGGGTTAGTAGAGTTAGATCGAGATATCGATCAGACTTATTACAGAGAAACGAGGTCACTGGCCAGTCGGTTGGCGATGGCTTGATTGGTCGGTTACGTCACGCTTGTCCATTGGTTTGACCGCGCCGGTTGGCCATCGATCCGATGGACTTTTGGCTATGGTAGGTGCAGCGCCTGAACAAACCGTTTTTGATGACATAATATCGGGTCAATCAGACTGATTGCGATAGCCTCGGCAGTACAAAGTGTTCTAATTCGGACAGCTTTTGATCGGTTGCCTGGCACGCGATATACCACTTTGAAAGCTTCGTCAGTTTTTACCTGGTGCCCGCTTTCAACCAGATGAGCGAGAATAGCGCTGTTGACTGGTCGTGATTCCCCGTGTCCCAGCCATCGTGGATGGTGTTCTCGGATTCGTTTCGAAAGCTGTCTTGACGTTCGACCAATATAACCTGCTCCACAGGAACAAGTGAATGAGTAGATACACATAGATGAGGTCTGGACTGTCAGTCTATCTTTGTTATGAAACCTGAGAATGGGGGATGTGGAAAATTGAATACGGAACTCAGCGGTGGCATAGGTCCTGCTGATTGTCTGGTTGAGCCTATTTGTCAGTCATTCCGCGGCACTATCACCTTTGAACGGTACTCGAATGAACACGGGTTTCTTTCTTACTTCATGCACTTCAGGCTCAGATGATATTCTGACCATGTTTCTGATCGATATCTCGATCTAACTCTACTAACCCCTTATATAATTGTACCGGCCTGAAGATGAATTATCGAAAACATATGTTCGCCTATATGTCTTTATTCTCATTATCGTAAGTGGCATATTTGAAACGTTAATTTGGCTTCATCTGTGTTTTCAATGAAACTTTATCAAGTTTTTACGTACATAAAACACATCTAAAAACAACAACGGTCACATGCAAAGTTTGGTAGTGGTCAAAACAAACTGTCTCACTTTGTTTGTGAAGGTCATTTGGAAGTTAACACCTTACTTATTGATCGGATGAGTTAGCTAGTGGCCGAGGCAACTAAAGTGACTGGATAAGGTTTTTTCTGCTCACACCATGTTGAGGTTGCGTAATCGAGTGCCGTTGACCTCGGCAGTTGCCACAGTCCGTTGACGAACGGATTTTGAACGATTCGAAAGAGTTCTACAGATAACAGTGAACGGTCTATCTATGTTGAACTGATGATCGCCATCAGTCAGATGACTTACGGCAGCGCTCGTGTTTGAGTTTCTTTCATCTGTCCCGATCCACGCTGGATGATGCAGTTCGATTCGTATGGACAAATACCGACTAGTATGACCCACGTAACTTGTTGAACAATCGCAGATAAACCATTAAATCACCATAGGTGAGTTGTGAACCGGCGCTTTACTCTTCAAATTTAGAGTGATCAACGTAGACCACGCGGATGAAATAATCAGTCTGGCTACATTGAAAGTTCCATTAAGAAGATTAGTAAGCCCATCTGTTGACAATTCCGCCGGTGTGTAACAGTTTTATGGCAGTCGCACGTAAAGAGGCTTTCTATCAACCTCTTGAATTTCTACCAACGCTCGAACTGCTTTCATATTTTTGGGCAAAAATTTGTTTGTGAAGTCGTTCTCGTGTAGAGTACGGGATACTCGAGTTCTAATGAATCTAGCGAGCATGAAACACTTGACCTGGTTTCAGCTGTACTTTACGTTAGTAAAATTGTGAGGGTTGCTGTACTGGCCTGACCAGCTATTCTCACAACAAAAGGGGCGTTTCAGAGTTTAGTCTATATGTGATCTTTTTGTCTACAGTTAACTGCATTCGATTTTCATCTCTGCGTGACAGTTGTTTCACGCCACAACTGGTCTCACAATATCGATGATAAGTTGGTGAAAGTCGGAAGGCTCAGTTCCCACGTCGTTTGTTTGACAGCGCTTTCTACCATTTGGGCACTAGACTGCGATGCAGGTAAACTCCTAGATATTTCTCCATCTATGGTTTTCTTCTGCCGAATAAAATGAAGATCTCCAGCCCTTCCTTAGTCTCATAGGATATCTGTCCGTTACAGCTGCATCACATGTGCATATTTTACTGACATTACTGTTGAAATCTTTTCAAAAAACGCAGAAGCAGTTTGTTCGGCAAAATCCTTAAAGATAAAATTCAACTTCTATTCCTAGAACTATCTCAGTGGTTATCAAATTATTTTACAAGATCTGTATATGTATTCATGCCCAAGTATACAATTTTTCCGGTGTCCCCTACCTGGTTGGAAGTTCACTAAATCCTGAATCCAGTTTTCTAGATATCCCTGAACAACAGTATGTTACAGTGTACACCTTTTCATCACTCTGTGAACGGCTACATTGAAATTTTTATGCTTCCATTATTGTTGCAGCCAATGTTGCTGACCGGTTTCTACATTATAGCCAGAAAAACGATGGAATTTACAGTGTAACTACTATCTTTCAGGATCCATAAAACAGTTTGAATTAAATGAGAACTTATACTGTCTTACCTGTAGCAAACCTGAAACGTACAGGTTACGTATAGAAAGAAAAAAGACACGGAGAACTGACAGCAGTTGGCACCACTCAAAGCTTCACCCGTCAGATTGGTATGATTTACATACTGTTTCCTGCGCATAAAAAGGCCGGTCTGACCTAACAAACCTCAATGAATATAATGATATATTCAGGTTACAACTGAATTTTTAACGAAATGGAGTTTTAACCATCAGGAGCCATACTTCACGAACCGTTTAGTCTGTATTTCAATATCTTCCTCCGCCGCGGAATTATTCAAGGCAGCAATGGAAACTGGGCTAATTCACCATGTCCAGTATCATATAGACAATGAGTGGATTTAGTCTCTTCTTGTATTGAATACCCTCTTATCAACGAGGTCGATATAAGAAGAAATCTAACCTTCACAACTTCAACTAGTCACAGTGTTTGTGGGATAAAAGCATTCATGTATCTACACAGAGCTAGATAACATGTCCCCAAATGCTGGTCTTAAGACCTATCAAGAGCAAATTTTGCAGGGACGAATACACAGCTGAGCAAGACTGAATGTCCTAGCTCTACCACCACACTCAGCCTGTAGCGTTTTTGGCAGGCAACCAAGATTACTGAGAAATTGTAGCAAACATCACGGTAAATTGAAATGTTCCGTTTGGAACAGGTGTAACCTCAGACAGAACAAACTTGTGTTTGTTGAGTACGTCATGCGACACAAGCGTACTACTGCTACTACCAAAGAAGGTCAGTTTCGCTATCAACGCAACCTACCTCAAAAATTAAACGGCTTCTTAAATTTTTTCTATGAAGCTGCAACACACATTAGAGGAAAGAGTTGCATTTTACAACTTCATACCTCTAGTGGGTTTACAAATACAAGTACAGTGACCGCCGACAAGGTGGATAACAGTAATCAAGCGTGTATAGATCACGAACGACTGTTGCGCATATGCAATGCAACTTAATTGGGTTGCCTCCAGATTTTATTGTAACAAGCTACGGTCAGTCTAGAAGAACTACTAACTCACGTGGTCCAAACTTCTGTTCTGATGGTTGGGAACAGTGGTGGTGTTGTTTGTAGCTCGGGTTGATGGTTTTGGTATTGATATGTTCGCCGAGCTTGGCATTTAGGTTGCAAACGTTTCATCACTAGGCGAGGTGACATCATCGGTGCATAAGTGTTTCAGCGTACGAACCAATGCGAATCAAGGATTTGAGGAGACGTAAACGCCATCGAGCCCAACTACCGGTAAACCCAAACAGAGCAACTTGAACTGATAAGACAAAAATCAACCAATGGTGGGTCGGACCAGAGGTCAAATACGACGGAAAGCGACCAACCAGAATCCAGGCTAGTAGGTCAACTGACTCTCCTATATAAGAGCAGGCATCGATCGATCTTCACATTCAAAATATACGCTGAAACACTTACGCACTGATGATGTCACCTCGCCTGGTGATGAAACGTTTGCAACCCAAATGTCAAGCTCGGCGAACATATCAATACCAAAACTTCTGTTCTCTCGTGGTCTTGAACAGCTTCGCTGTCGGATTAGCAAAACTGCAGACAGTGCTTTTAATCGCTTCTTACCAACTGGCAGTCTACCGAAAGCCTGAAAACGGCACAAAACTACTCTTATCTTCATGGATGGACAGGGATTTCACTTGGTACACTACCATTCATTAGGGCTGTTTTTACTGGTCTCCAAAATAATAGACAGTCCACTGGACGATTCGCCCCGAATTTCAGAATTATTGCCAAAGAGTAACACGGATTCTATAGAGAATATTTGTGCGTCACAAATCCGCTGATTGTTCATGACTCCTGGATAAAGGCATACGGTGCAAGAACGGGAATTGTTGTGGCCTACCTTGATTTTTCGATGTCTTTGGCAAGGTTGATCACCATGTTGTGCTACGGAACCCCGTAATTATATCCTCGATGCACACCTGCTCAAGTAGGGTCACCGTTGAGGTTGTTTCCAGAATGTTTCCCTGCCAACGGTCGTTTGTTGCGAGGATCAATTTTCAAGTTCCTGTTGTTAATTATTTTTGCTTTTGGACTATCCAACGTTGCCAGTTTACCGGGCTTGCTCTATACAACTAAAATAAATTTATGGTGAGTTCTAGAGTGTCCGGAAGGCACGATTACCCGACACAACGCACTAGACTAACTAAACCATTAGTAGATGGAAAACAATTTGCTGTTCAACATCTAAAATGTAGTTATCCACAATCGTTATCAACAGTGTGCTGCTAACTTCATTGTAAACACAAAGGTACTGTCGTTAGTATGCAAACGTGACTTGGAAACCTTAGTGCGAGACTGTCTGAGCTTGTTTACAAATTGTGCTGTCTTGGCTAAAAGGACGCAAGTGACCTCAAACATCTTTGGAAGAATTTATGGAATATGTCGCTTTGAATTGTTTCTCACTATGTTGCTTCCACAATCCACCCGCAGATGGAGTTGTACATACAGGCCTATCGTTCTTACCTTACAGATTTGGCGCCTATTGAACGTTTCTAGAGAATGGCCATTCGAAAAATTACGAGGCTCATGGAAATTAGGAGAGTTGGGTCCATCCTTTAGGATTTGCATACATCTCAGGGGCAACCTAATTCTCGCTTACAAACTATTCCACACTCCTGGCCATACAGTGAAACATCTCACACTAAACAAGGTTGAACGTCCAGAGTCACTCGCTGAAATGTGGTTTTGGACTACTGCATTACAGTTAGGTTTCGTTCACGCCAGCATGCACTGACATGCGCTGTGATCACAACCGAATCGGATGAGAACCTTTAAACCCTACTCAATCGATTGTAATGTGCAATCTATGCCACAAGCTTCCTAACCACCATTACAGCAGAGTCCCACAGGTCAGTACTTGTGTATGGGTGATAGATTGTTGACTCAGTGTGTTTCAGTGCTTGTTGCTAAAATTAATGCAAGCAGTAACTTTATTGAGGTTTTCTTTTAATTACTGCCATTCACCTTTTCTTAGCACCGTGACCGTGGAATACAAGTTAACTTGATCCGTAGTAGTAGTCGGGGATTTGGTTTATTTTCAAGTTGAACAGGCTGGAAAGTCTATCTGAATATGAAGGCTGCGATCAAATGTGAGTGATGTTCAAGTTGGAAATAAACCAAGTCCCCGGCTACTCATCAGTAATCTAAAATATCGCCTTGCAGGTTTAATGAGTTCTGTGATCTCGACCTGTCTCGGAAGTCCTAATCGCGGGGTTATCGATTGGAGTTAACAGGCAGTAACTGTGTCTCCTCTCGAGACGATCGGGCAACCTGATCATTGCTCACAAGCGAGAGTGGTTGAGCGTTCAGATTTGATGATTCGGTCGTGCCTAATGTGAGGTCAATGGCGCAGTGGTTAACACGGTTGCCTCATGATTGGAATGTCCGGAGTTCAAATCCCGGCCGTGGCAAGGATGTGCACTACTGATGAGCTCTAATGAAAGCGAAACTCGAGTCTAGTGCTTCTTTTCGAAAGAGGCTGGCTGCAAAGTCTGTCTGAATGCGAAGGTCGCGATCGAATGCGATTGATATTCAACTTGAAAACAAACAAAGATCCTTCTCTGTTCTGTTACAATTCGTGAACCTGCGAATCAGTTCACACCAAATATTATGTCACCAAAACGATGGCGACCAAACAAGATGTTTTGGCCACTTCTGCACACACGGAGCCGACTGGTGATCTCGAATTAGTATAGCTTTGCTAAAGGCCAATAGTTTCATGTTCGGGTTGCATAACAATATCTGAGTTAAGCGGGTTAACAATCGATGATGCAGTATTTCGAGCAACGAATTTACCGGTTTAAGTCTCACGTGTCATTAGTTGTTTCAACCATTTCGGGACGTGCTGTGCCACTCGCCGAGATAGTTTTCGATCGGTTATGCCAATATAGGAAATTTACTGCAACTGCAATTGAACTGGTAGATAACGTGAGAGCCGAAATGGTTAAGCAGATTATACTTGCGATTTTTCCAGAACTGATCCTTTAATGGTTTGAACCGAACGTAATTTAACAGTTGCATACGTGTGGTATAGGACAGATTTCAACTCGTACGTAATGTCATTTATCAGTTGATCTTGTGCGCAATTCGAACTCTCTGCTTGCAATTGTTCCTCATGTTATGAGTTTCCATTAATATTTCTCCACATCCGTTTGACAGTAACGTTTATCTTAGCATCATTTGTTCTGCTTGCTGTCTATCAAGAATGAAGGTACGTCAAGTTCTTTGGATAACGGTCTTGACCGAACCACACTTCTATGTTATCAAGCAAAAACTAGCTCATATTGCTTCACGACAAACAGATTACTTTCACGCACAATCTTCACACCTAGTGGGCAGTACCTTCTAATTCTTGAGAAAAGTAAAGGTGCGGAGAGAATAACCAAGTTTTTGTGAGAACAAAACAAATTGATAAATAATGTTAAAATTAAGATATCCTTATGCAGTCTGCACATTGCTTAACGAGTAATGTCCGTGGTCTGTTGTGCACCCATTCGTCAGAAAATATATAAGTAATTGCAATACTGCGTAAACCTTTTCTTTCCGATGCATAACATGTTCTATATTGAAATGTTTTGCTTTATATATCCAGCCCATCTAATAAATTATTGTTTAGCCAGCTTACGGAGCAAATATATGTTGCGTCATGATAGCGCGACAAATTAAATTCCTAATAGAAGTGTTTTATCACCTTAGTTATTGATTATGACTCATTTTCATCACAGACCAGAAGAACTGTTTCGTTTCGCAAAATTTGTCTGACAACGTCGACTTGGAATTTTACATCAATAGCTTGCCATGAACTATGTGGTCTTCCACGATGTTTACATTCATTTGTTTCCAATACCCGTTTTCAGTCTGACAGCCACGTTGGCGGCCATCGGAGCAGCTAGCGTCCCCAGTGCCGGCCTGGTTACGATGGTGTTGGTACTCACCTCAGTCGGCTTGCCTGTCAATGATATCACTTTAATTCTTGCAGTTGACTGGATGCTGTGAGTACTACTGATATGACAATATTCACGTCGTACTTGGAGTTTCATTCTGAATATACTTTCTGTATCAAACGGCTAGTGCGTTGGCGGATATTTTTCATTCAAAAAACGATTAAGGCCATATGATTCGACTTAAGATAAGCAGCTCTATCTAAAGACAAGCTCTGATAATAACAGTCTGTTATATAATCGTTGATGTTTTAATGAGAGAGATAATGTAAAATGCTTCGCATTTTGCTCCATTTATATGGACAGAGATGGATGAGTGGAGGATTGCGAGCAGCGCAAATTCTGCGGTCTTGTGCTCCAGTCGAACGAACTGCGGGCGAGATTTACATATGTGTTCGAGACCGATGACCATTCTGATGTGCGCTGCATTTGGCCGATTAATCAACTTCAACGAACGACATTTGGGAAGAGGCTCGTCTTTTGAATGTCACACAAAATATTTCAGATGGCTAGGTCATCTGTAAAGCAGCTATCGATTTATCAGTCTGATGTTGTCGGCATTCGCTTTTGGAAATAATATTTCCCGTTTACAATCAGGCTGAACGATGTTGATTGTTCGCTTTGAAGAGGCGAAACTTCACATCTACCCTCCAGAATGTTTTGTACTTTTTTCCAGAAATTTGCCGTATACCATGCACATTTATTATACTTATCACGACTTTTGTGGCGGGTAACATGGCCTGCCCAGCGTGATTATTAAACAAGTTTCTGTGATTTATACGCAGATTTCGACAAGAAGATCTCATTCATTCATGCCTACTTTGTTATTCAGTGTGGTTCTGTCGACCTGAAAAGTAGTCATTAAGAAAAGGGTGCAACATCATTCCTGAGGATTACAACAATATCAAGAATGGAGTTAGATTACGAAGTTAACTGTTTTTAAAAAATAACTTGGAGTCTAATAAGTTTATGAAACGATCCGTAGAAGAACAACTGACAGCTTTGGAGGAAAAGTCGACCAGGTGGTTGACAACCCAGTAAGAAAAACACCGTTACCTGAGGAAAATCGGATCAGAGCTCGCAGCACTCCTCAGTGTGATTTTGTTCGCTGTTTTCAAGCAACAGAACGAGAGATTTCTGTATGAGTTCCGTGCTAAATAACCGGGAAATTTAATCCGTCACTCAAGTGGAAATCGGGTGTTAATTTCAAAACACGTCTCCTAACAGTTGGGTCGCAGGTCAGTGAATAGTTAGAGGGCTATTCGCTAGAAAGAATCTCCATATTGTTGACTGGTTATTCACATGTGCATGTATGTAACCACACCGTTCCATTAAAGTTCAGAGGTTTTATTTCGGATTTGCTGTCAGAGGTGCTGAATGAAAAAACCTACTTGAGAGTAGCATCGTAATGAGGAAACTTGATGACCATAAAAAATGCAACCAAGCTACCGACTCACTTTTGTGACAAGCACCTAGGCCAGAGTTGTGTGAGTCTGACTTACTGTTCTGCTATCTGATTCTGTTTCTGTTTCCCAACCCGGCCTGTGAATGGCGTACTTCAAGTGATCGTTTACGCACTGCGGTCAATGTGATGGGAGACTCTTACGGGGCGGCTATCGTCTCACATTTGTGCCGCAAGGAGTTGGCTGCTTTGGGGCCGGTTGACTCCCATGCTGGTGACGATTCATCCAAGGCCGCAGATCAGCTCGATTCGGATTCGGATTTGGAATTGAGACGACATGAAGGGAACAACGACGGCTCTCAAGTCTGATCATTATCGACCATTGTTTATGTTGGTTTCTGCGTATATTTTTGTTTGTATACATCAGAATCAAATCACTCATATGATTATATCCGTAGCTAGACAGGTTCATGAGAACTATGGTATTCAATATAAAGTCCCCACAAGCATTTTGGTAGAAATTCAATAAAATAATGTCACACGATTCACGACCTCTCTTTCTTAACTGTGACATTTCGGGATGGATGTCAATTTTCTTACAGCACTGCTCCCATAAAAGAAACTCGAATGAAAAAACTTTCCATCCAGGAGAGATTTTTACAGAGTACTAGATTTTTGGGAGTAGTAGCAAGTTTCCAAGACCCAAGGACAAAATCTTTGGGAATATCTCTTTATGCTCAATTGCCCATGGGATTACAAGTACATGGCCCTGAAGACCAAAATTCAGATCGATTAAGGAATTACTGTGGGGTGGACCATTAAATTGCATAAAACTTCTGTAGACAATCACATAAAGTATAAGCTGTCCAAAACCTGACGGAAGAACCTAATCCATAAGCTGTTCAGCTCAAATGAGACAAAAATGATGTAACCCGGGGTCCTTACTTGAACCGAACGAATGAAACATTAATTCTGAGTTAACAAAATCTACGCCGAACCAATCGGTCAGTCACACTGACGTCATAATCATACGCTTCAGTAATGAGCTACGCACAGGTACAGAATGCATCTGTATTCCGCACAAAAAGAACGTTTCTGTTGCCAGTGATAAGGTGACGGTACTTCGAAGGAGCAAAAGTGAGCAGTCATGTGACCACTTTGTTTGAATATTTGGGGTTTATCACTGTCTGGACCGTTGAATAACACTTGACAAATGGGCATAAACTTTACGATGCAAAGCAACAAATGAATATTCATAGATATTGGTTGTATTGTTTACCTTGATGTGTCATCACTCTACACTGAAGGGTGGTAGTCTGTTTCTCAACAACACATTACAGCCCAGTACTATCACGCGACGCAACTTTTTCGATGGTCCGTACTGCAGTAGGATGTTACAAGAAATCAAGAAAAGACCAGAAATTTGATCGTCAGTGTAAATCTACCTTGCTGGTTCTTACAAAGCAAAGCTGTCTTATCGACTGTTTCAAATTCGTATAATTCGGATTCCGTAAAATTTAAACGTTGTACAAAGGGAACAACCACCCTCATCCAACTAATACGTTCAAGTTGCTCAACGTCTATCCCCTACTGGGAGAATACTGCAATATACTCACGTTCTGTTCCTGTCACAACTTACTAAAAATGTTGTATTTTTTCATGCTGGTCTGCACTCAGACTTCTGGTTATCATTCCGTTGATCTAAAGCCTTCCTCCTCTGGATAAACTGTTTTATTAACACAAATACTGATCACTAGTCTAACAGGTTACCGCAGTCTCAAATCAATGAGCGCTACCGAATTGTCACACCTGAAACCTGGGTCTTACTCTCACATGGACAGTCTTCAACAGGTCAGCACTTTGAAAGTGAAGAAAACTTGTGCACGCACAAGCAAACTCAGTCGTAACGGAGTTACTGAAATTATTGTACGCGCAATTTTCCTTGTTGTTCACAAGATACATTATAGTCAAATCACATTCTGTCAACTATTGCTTTGTTGTGATGTGTCACACTTGGGAGTACATAGAACGACAAAAAACAAAGTTCCCAAAGAACCTCAGTCGTTATAAACATTAATGAATTCTTCAAAATGTTTGAAATTACTGATAAATTTCAAGTGAAACAATAACCAGAACTGAATCATGTGAAGTTTTCGAACAAAACCCTAGCGATTCATTTTTAATGAAATGTTTATATCTTTCGGATTTGAGATTTATGCATTTTTCCAACATGGGTTTTATTGCTCTTGAGTGAATGAACTATGCGATTCGATGAGGTAAATCATACTAAATTCAACTCGTCATAAGCAAAAGTTTTGTGTTATTTTTGTATGACTATGTCATGCGCATACCAAGTATCCCTCAGGCGTGAACGGAATATTTGGAGGAACCGTGAATGTATGCGAATCAATCCGACGTATCCTACCTTAAGAGATCTATCTGTCAGAAAAATTTAAGTGACGACGGTTACACGGAAGGGCTGCACGACAAGACATTACTATATGCCGGACAAAGTGCTGTTCCAAGAAAGAAGGAAACTTGTTGCGAAATGTAATCACGCCCCTTACATTTGACTCTGGTGTCTACTGTGCAGTGATCATAAATAGCCATACTGACAACGAAGTTTGCATCAGCTTTGATTTTAAAGACGTCGGGTTGCGGAAGAGAGTTGGCCATGAGGATGTGAGGTTCAGAGATGGTTGGGAGTACATTGTTTCGCAGTTCATAAACCACTAGTGAAACGACGTTGCTGTGCCGTCTACAACCGTCAGTGTGCGCAAGAGAGTATGACTGATAAACTTCCGTTACTGGTAACACACTATTTTAATTCTCTCATTAAATTTGAGTAGCCATGTAAGTGATGGATCTTTGTATGCAGCATCAGTTCCAAGTTGAATCACTCTGACCTGCCGACAGACAAACCTCCTGATGGGGTTTCGTTGCTAATTGTTGGTGAACGTCACAAGCTGACCTCATCGTGTATGTTACAGCGAACAACACGTCACGTTAAGTTTGCTTCTTCTTTGGTTGCATTGATTGTCTCGACTACTGAAGTCGGTCTAAAGGCTGTGATTGACAGCCAAGCAGTTCTCATTGTAGAGAAGGATTTCTTGATGACAACTTTTCTCAATACAAGATCACCTATTCGAAGGTTTATGTGATGGTAGAGGCAGTATCATAGGGTCACTGGGGTGAAGGTTGGGCTTTGGACATACCATTGGGCAGCCATGGTCTTTCTTAAATGTTCATTAGCACTGCTCATTCCGAAGACAACTGGTATTTTCATGGGCGCCACTGAAAAACAGCTGTTCAGTTAACTTCGACAGCAAGTGAACCCGCAAGATTTCCGTTCATTCCTGCGTTTCTTTCAGTGCTGTCACAAGTTTACTCCGTGTAATTGAAAGATCAACGACCTTGGTCGTCGGAAAGCTTCCTCTCAATTGAAAGAGATATTCAGAATTTTGAATCTCATTGCAGTAGCAATAGATATGTTGGGGTGTATCCAATTTCTTTTGAACGCCGGTCGCCAGTACGAAAACTATTTTTTCTCATCTGCTTTTGCATAAATGTACTGGGTCTTTTAGTAGCGTGCAATCAAACTAATTTTCAGTAAACTATCTTGCCGACGTCCTGATCTGATGATCACCATATCCATCGAGGGAATCGATTGTATGATTGTGTTTGCATATGTCGGGTTGCTCAGTTGGCTACTGGGTGTGTTTCGGACAAAGCCTAAATTACAATACGTTAATGATGTTCAGTTAAGGCTCGTACAAATATGAGGGTTGGCGAAGTGAGTTCTTATTGGATCCCATCTTCTTGTGAAAGACTCACAATTTCCAAAATAAGATGTTTTAATTCTGAAGGCGGAACGTGGATAGTTACTTGAACCGATAAGTGCACAGTGAGCATTGGTTGCTCTTATTCGAGTGTCGCGTGATCTCCGGTGAGAAGCTTTGAATGTATCAATGACTGTGGGCGTAAAAAGGCATTGTGTTATGTCAGAATGTCGAAAAAAGCTGTACAGAATAGTTCTTATCTCAGATGCACCCATTTCGCTGTAAAAATCTAATTCGCTGCCGACTAAAGAGGAATAAGAGATACTGTTGAACAGGATATCATGAAGGTACCTCGCAACTAACAAACACAAATAGGGTGAAACTCAGACGACATCAACTGGATAAATATGTTAAGCAAGAACGTTAGGCGAACAGTATTCAGCCTTGTAGGAAGTTTTTCAGGATTCAATAACAAACTGAGGGATGTTGCGAGTGGTTTTGTGCAGCAATGAGCTACTTCGGTAGGTGTGGGACGGTCTGCACCGAGTGAAGTTCCTTCTAAAAAAGGATTAGGCTAGTGATTTCACCTCCGGAAATCGGAGCTATCAGGTTGAGAACATGTAGTGAAACACTCCGTGGGGGACAGTCGCCATTGATAACCAGAAAATCAGGGTCAATACTGCTGTAGTCTGTGAATCCTGAGATCTCCTGTTCAATACCATCAACGCCATTTCCGTAGTGACAGCCCTGGTTGCTGTTGCGTCTCTCTTTATCCGTTTGTAGAAGATTTTTACACTCCAAGGTTGGATTCAAAGTAGGTGGAGGCTGGTCCTGCCTCTTATAAGGTTTTGGAGTTATCATTTTAATGATATCCACGTAACTGAAGGTTTTCTTTCACAGATTCAGTTAGTGGTCTCTCTTATGGAGATAAGTTGGTTGTTATTTAAGAACGCTGCCGAAAGTACAAACAGTGGTTGGAATAGGTCATTTAGGGAATAGATGTATACTGTCTACTGGACTCATCTCTCGTTGAGGAGGCCAGCTGATGATGCTTAGAGCCATATACAGTTGAATATCTAAAACAGAACCTGGAGAGTTTGTAATCGGTAACACCAAGGAAGAAGAGTTATTTATTACTGCTTCAGCAATTGATGAAAACGCACAAAATACACGAACGCACAAGACGTCTGATTCCTATGCGTTTCCTCTACGAGGTACGCATGTATGGACTCCTCTCTGCCGCCGCTTTATTCCCAGTAGTTCACTGTAGTTGACTAAATGACAACCTCTACTTCTGAGATGAAAAATGTATGAACACGTAGCTAGGTTTAAAAATTGTCACGAATCTGCGCAAGCGGGAAGTCATGGATGTAGTGACAGTACAGACGAGTGAGGCGGAAAATTAGGTGGGCAGGTGACATCAAGACGCGGACCTTAGAGCTGTTCACTTCACACTGTATCTGCCAGTTCACCTGCAGCTGCGGTGACGTTTACATTGCCAGAACTGATCGATCCCTGCGCCTCAGAATGAAGGAACACGTGCCCAAGTATATCGAGGACTTGATGTGTGGTGTCACCCGACGCGACCCTACCAAACAACGCAAACCGGCTTCTTCGATCGCCAGACACCTGCTAGAGACCGGTCATGTGGTCGACCCGACAAACGCTTTCCGTGTGTTGATGCGTCATCAAAAGCCTGTCATTCTTAAGTCACTCGAAGCGCTGCTAGTCACGCGTAGCAAGCCTCTGCGTGCAACAGCTGTTGACCTTGAACGTAAAACATTAGAACACATAGGACATGGGGTTAGCAACACAATAATATTTTATGTACGTGAGTGAAGAGAGTAAACGAAATGTTAACATCTCGTTATTATTGTTTTTAATCGAAAAGTCGGGTGATTTTTTGCTGCGTTGTATTACACGTAATTTTTCTGGTACAGTTTTTTATCGTTGGGACATCTGGTAAATATCGCTTCGTCACCGTTGACCAACGGTTTGCGAGAAACGGAAGTTTTAAATAAGCGACCGCCTTAATTGTTCTGGAAGCAGTGGGTGTGTTATGGTTCCTGCTGAATTGCTGACAAGTGGAATTTAGCTTGGTATACGGTGAATCATCTGTTTCAATCTGGATCAACCGAAAGAGCATTCTTCAACTTACCGAAGTTCTGGCAAGTAGAGGCTAGAGCCCTGTTTGTGCTCAGTACAGTTATTTTTGACGCCCTGGCTACCATAATGTGCATCATCATGGTGTCTGTTGCCGTTTACGTTCCACAACCAGTCTGTTTCCCTTATTCTTGATTTTTTGTGGCTATTTGTCTCTAGTTTCAAATTAAATCACACGCTTATGTGTGATCGGAAAATGTGGGTATCATTATATCTTTTTTGCCAAATAATTCCAGGATACACCTAATCCCTTCATTTTAAGAAGGAAAATCAAACACCAGTTAGTTCCGACTTAACAAGTCATTTTAATGAGTACGATCAACAGCGCTAGATTCCTAGCGCTACCTATGTAAGTAATGCGATTTCTCATGCAGAATCAGATTTGACCCGGAGCTGCCGGGCTCGATTTTTACCGCACACAAAATCGTTTGGATTCATGCATACGCAGTAAGTACATGGACGTGGACAGTGATTGTTGGTCTCCATCAACCTTTCTTCAGGATTTGGCTGTGAGATCACCACGTTTGTCTTTCCGTGGGGAGCTTTGAGTCTAGTTGCTGAGATATTAGTATATTCCCTGCGTAATAGTGTTTAACAAACTAAAAGCTGATAACATAATTGTGCTAGATTAACCGTTCGGCGAAAACAATCACAAACATTCTAGCGCAGTCATGAAACACGTGCATAGTGGTGTTCAACAGACCGATGTTCGGCTGGCAAATTCACCACATTATAACCTTGTTAAGTGGGTATCACTTTGTGGAATGCCTACTGCATAGTGGGAGTGCTTCGCTAGTAGATTTTGCTTGGACAACGTCGCAAGTTGACTTCATAAAGGTCACAGAGAGCAGTACCCATATTTATAACAAACGAAAGCATCTTTTTTCCGCACACGAGTATTCTTTCGTTGCACCTATCTAACAAGATTTCAAATTACTTCTGAGTCATCTGGGGTTTGGTTACTCTCAGGTTGAATATCACTCATATCTGATAATAACTTTTGCAGTCTGTTACGCCTTCCGGTTAGCAGACATATGGCTGTCTTTTCTGTCATCGCGATGAGTGAATAAACTGATCATTACACACGAGTGAAGGTGGTTCAAATGATCACAGCTAATCTGAGGAAGGTAGCGCAGTGGTCAACACGGCTGTCTCCTTACAGCGTGGTCGGCGACAGTATGCATCACAGTCGAGTTTTGACAACAACGGAGCTCCTGTCTGTTGCTAATTTTGGAGAGGAACTGAGTGAGAAGTCTGTGTGAATGTGAAAACAACAACCATATGTGAACGATTTATGTGGTAGAATAAGCCAAGCGTGAGGAACCGTTCTGAGTGGTTAGCTATTTCCCAAGAAAAGTGGAGGCTGTAGGAGGAATACTTTAGAATGAGGAATAAACTAGTTACCGACAATTCACCCAACAGAATAATACATTCTGTTGCGGTGCTGAATCATACGGAGATGTCGCAAATGACAAGCCAATTGCCATTCCTTCCGACAATAACACACTTATTGCGAAACCCAATAACACTAGCTAGTGATATATTGGACATGGATTTGAACCTTTCGCCTGTGAACTCACCTAACGAACTCATTTAGGCACGGACCTGCTACGTGGTTATATGAGTAAGAAACTGAAAACAGTATTCTAATTTTAATCTTTCCGCTCCATTTGTAACCAAACCCCGTACAAGTCCGCAGCTTATGTCAACTTTAGTGCATAACTAGCTCATTCTGCGTGACACAAGAGTCTCTTTCATGCAAACCAGAAGACCCACCGAACTTCTGAGTCTAACTACTTAGCATGGTTTAACTAAGATACTTAGTCAATAAAGAGAGTAGACGATATATATGTTTCCATTTGCTCATTTCTAACTTGGAACTCTACGGTGATAGTTTTTGTTATTGACGAAAGTTACCTTGTCAACACAATGAGGACGCGGTTAGAACAGACAATTGTTTCATTATTTGAAGTGACTATCTACTTGGTCACTTAGCCTGTTTTGGTCTTTTCTCCGTTTTTCAAGAATCTAAGAATAGGACTGGTCATTGATGACAGCTGACTAGGAAGTGTGCCTTCAGAGTGAAGGGATGTATCTGATAATGTGTTATTGAACATTTACACCATCAAGTGTCGCTGTGTTACAATTCTATGACAGCCGTAGTCATCAGAAGTGCACTCCTATACATGCTTTATGTACTACTGGGGCACACACCTTCACAACTAAGTAGGATCATTCAAGGAGTCGACCCAGCATACAAAGTTTGCTTGCAGTCGCCTGATTTAACGGGCACAGAAATGGCTGTGCTAGTCACAACGAATCACTGTTTTAGTCAGAATGTGCGTTCACAAGTAGACGTGCCAAGTGAGTTAAAAAGCTTAAGTGAGCTTCTCATGAAAGTTTAACGCAAGATACTGTAGTCAAATGGTGTTCGCTTCAGTCTTTGTTACTTTTGGCTGTTGCGCTGACTTTGGTAGCTGTATCGACGCAAAAAGGTTGACTGGAGTTCACTTTACAACTCATTTCTCTCAGGAGCTCTACGATATCGATAGTTATTGGTTTTTGCTTCCGCTTCCAGGTAACGCTGCGTAACACTCCATTATGCGTTTACCCAACTGCCTCGCCGTATTTCTGAGAGGCTCCGCTGCCCAGTAACATGAGAGAAAGAGAGAGAAAGAGTAAACAGCCGTAATTTGGATGTAACCAGACATCATTGTTTTTCACGTTAGGCCATAAAATGAACGTACCACTAAACTGCGACCATGTCGTCTACAGAGCAGCCAGACAGAAACCAAGATTTTTTCAGCACAGAAACTTAGCAACGGCTGAAAAGACCGCTGTTCAATTGCGTTACCTCGTGGCATATTTTCATGAACTTCTTCAGCCCACTATCCATGAACACGTATTCCACTGATCCCCAGTTTATACTGACAGACTGCCCAAACCAACTTGTATTGTGGATGGGCTTGATATAGCCGTTTTCACTTTATCCGATTCTGGCTGACTTGTGCGTACAGTTTAATCGAAATCGATTAGTTGGCCCTTAGAAATGCAGTGACCTGTTGAAGACCATCTCGAAAAACTTGTGTGTCAGCTTATTATTACTAGTCGAACTTGGGATGGTCAATTGTTGACCTGTTTGTCCGGAGAGTTAACAACACTGAACTGTCAGTCCTTAAATCTAGACAGATTTCAACGGAGTGATGAATGAAACTGTATTTTGACACTGAAGTTACTGAACCCCACAGAGGAATGGAGTGGAACGGTGTCAGAATCGAACGAATCTGTTTAAACCGATGTCATTTAGTGCTAAGTTTTGGTATAAGCCTATTGTATCTCAATCAAGTTGATAAACTGGAACCACTGAGAGTATGGCAAGACCTGCCTGAAGACAGTATAAGACGTGCAAAAAATGCGCATCGCTGACTGGAGCCAGACTGAGCGAAATGTGTGGCGTTCAGAATCGACCAACAAGAGAAGTTACGAGAGAACAAAGATCAGGAAGAAAAGTTCGGGCGATGCGACCTAGGATTATGCACGCTTTTGAGTGTGTGCATGCTAGTGCAGGTTCACGTGTATTCATGTATCTCTCTAGCCTAAAAATGATGTACGTTTCTCTATAGTGGTTAACCCAGTAATTTAGAATCAGTGTTAGCGTCCTCCCTAAACTAGTCTTCACTTCAATCTCAATGGGTTTCTCCGTTTCTTCACTTTGGAGAAAAAGTCAAACCAGTGGAATTCACTGTACTCAGACCGAGCAGCTTCGCAAAATTCTTCGAGGCCGATGTGACTAAGTCGGACAAACCTTGTCAAATTTGATTTCCTCATGCATTACTCTTCCGAACACGCGAATTTAGCTAAACCTAGACAGGCGATTGTTGGCAGCCACTTGTGATGTGGAGCCGTACGCGCTTGCCCGTCGACGCGGTTTGCCTATTCCCTACGTTGGTCGAGTGACACGATCCACTCAGTCTTTATACATGGACGGGTGAATGCTTTGTCAGATGATCTGTAGGACAGAGAAGTTCACTGTTAGATTTTTCGTTGAATGGAAAGTTCGGCGGACTCTCGTTGGCCCAAACAGCTGTGTTGTGACTTGGACTGTGTGCGTTAACTTTCCCCTGTTAACTGTAAAACCACTCAACAATTGCCAATTTACTTAACTGACGTATTTCGCACCTTTAACAATCTATCCTATTATAACCATCACAAAAATGACTAGTTACGGAACTCTACTGCTTTCTTGTCTGCATTAATTACCTTGGGAATATACGTAGAGTGATATTCGTTGTCTACCTGTCGTCCATGAAAGCCTTGCAAGTTCTACAGTCCAATAACATGATAACAGATATGCCCAATGATCAGCAGCGGACTATACTTTGATAGATCTCGGCAGAATCACACACACCAAGGCCTCGAACCCACAAAGCGTGAATAAGGTTTAAACTGTGATACTCTAGATCACAGGTCGTTGTCACAGGGATGGCAAGTAAGCATGCGAATTTCCTTTTTAAACTGCCTGCAAAAACATATCTGAACTCATCCTAAGTTTATTGCTGATGCTTGTTCTTTTGTGAGCCAACCACAAGCGGCTGAACAGTTTTATCTTAGGAGAAAAGGAAACTCCTTTTACCGACCACTTTAATTCAGTGCCCTATATGACGATAACCTAAATGTTTATAGTGGCGGATCAACCCAATCGCGATTGCGATTCGGTAACCACAGGACACTTAGCGCATACCACACACTGTCTCGATGCCGAAGTGTTAGTTATAGAAACAGGGGATTGCGATCCAATGAGCACGATGTCAACAAGCTATAAAATATTTGCGGAACAAATGTGATACTCGAAGGAATGGCTGAAAGTCAAGAATGGCTGTTTAGTTTGATTAACACATTGAAAGAAAACACCCCTATAGCCACGAACACGATATGGGAGAATCAAAGTTTTCGCACTGATAAAGGTTGAATGGTTTGTGGACTTATGATTTCCTATGCCCAACCTAGCCACTTGCATGCAACGTGTGTGTATGCAGTGCATTGTTAGCAAACCTCTCAGCCTTGTGGTTCTCTGCGACGACAGTCCGGCAGCTATGTGATATTTTTTTGGTTCGATCACTTGATTATGCTAACTTGAACACGACTTATTTAACCGTGATTTCCAAAGCAACATTTTGCCCCAATCCATTTGAGACGGTTGAAAACTGAACTGGTCAAAAATGATCGAAGAGTGATCATTTCCTCACCGCTCATCGGCACCCGACGTTAGTGGTATTCAGCAATTCCTTATCTGCCTCGTTTTCTTCATGAAGTCAACATGCTCATTCTTGATTTAAACTCAAAGCCGAATCATTAGATTATTTTCACAGTTGATAGTGACTGCAGCCGACTTCATTGAACTGTCCTTAAATTTCACAGTTGTAATGCGAGTATTTCTACCTAATCACAGTTTAAAACTGGTTCTATTTATCCGTGAAATCTACCCAATCCATGTCTACTCATCAGTAGTCTGAAAAGCACCGTCCAGCAAGTTTAATGAGGTTGGAGATTTCGACCTGTCTCGAAAGTCCTAATCGCAGGGTTATCGATCGGAATTAAAAGGAAACGTGCTCCGTCTCCTCTTGAGACAATCAGGCAACCTGATCATGACTCACAAGCGAGAGTGGCTGAACGATCAGATTTCATTATCCGGACGTGTCTAATGTGAGGTCAGTGACACAGTGGTCAACATGATTGCTTCATGAAAGCGTG